>JBAMMX010000013.1:3404395-3609395 GCA_037126225.1 Dillenia turbinata
CAAGTCCCTATCCTTTGAGAAATTGCTTCAGTTTCTTGTTAATTACAATTTGGTCCCTGGGGACTTATAAAAATTATAAATTGACTCAAAAATTCTCAAACTTACACGCTAGGTCTAAAATCATCAGATAGTATTAACGGTGACTTCCATTTCAAAATTTAATATGGCTGTCCCAACCCGCTTGTCGTAACCGATCCGAATTTCAGGGCTTATTGATCAATTTCTCGACTTTTACCTTTTTAACCCTAAAAATAATTATTTATCAAATTTAAAAATTTTTCAATTTTCAAAAATCACATCTCATCATCATGTGACCATTTCAGGGTCTATTTCAAAATTATCCATTTAAAACTAAAATTTGAGTAAAAAATTCTCTCAGAGAATTTTGTATCTTAAAATTTCTCTCAGTGAAATTTATAAACTTATTTTCAAAAAATCATCATATATAAAAGGATGAAATAGGATACAGGAGCATACACCGAGGGTCTATGGTTACACTACCTATTGTTTGGCCTAACTCGGGTAAAATCCACCAAGGGTCATCATAATATCATAAAAATAAAACACATATCTTCCCCTTCCCTTGATGTTAATAACGGTCCTCACGTGCTCGCTCATTGGATCCGTTGCCCAGAGATTGTGGGACTAAGCCGCCCCAGAAAGCTACCCCATCACGCCACCCCATCGGGTAAACGCCAATATCGCGGGTAGGGAGTGCGCGCTTATAACCACTATGCACCATCTCATAATCATACACATGTGCCATATATCAACATTCATAAATTTTACTGTGACAAAACACTATGGACTATCAAGTTATCATAATATCATAATGCAATTTTTACATAATATCATTTCAAGACATAACACAAAACACTAAAATATTTCAACCCACATTTCAAAATTTATTTATGAAATTATGATCAAAACTATTTTTCATTTAAAGTCAAAAATGGGACGTCCCAATCAACTCGACCGAGGGTAAGCGACTCCCTAACTATCCTCAAGCTTCTAACGAGATACCCTCAAACCCCAAGGCTGAGTTTAAACAATATGCATTATTTAGCAATCTTACTATTAAGTCATCGGACACAAGACGGACATAGAAATGTTCTTTTTATAAGATTAAATCTCAAATTTCAGCGGTTTTTCGAGAAAATCTCACAAAACCTATCACGCTGTAGGTTTAATAAATCAATATCGATATCTTCTAAAATATTGACTTCACTCCACCATTTAAATTTTTCTTTAAAGCTAAGATATATATCTCCAACTTTTATGTTTAGACCAATTTCAAATTAACACACCTAATTTAGAAAAAAAATTTATCACTTTTTTTCAACAGTTCTTAAAACCACCTCAGGATAGTTTTTGGGAGAATTTCCATATATCCTAATATACTTCTCCGATTTAAGTGATTCGGATTCATATTAAAGATAAGACAAAGATATAAAACTTTTTAGTTTTGATCATCCTTAGATATTAAATGTATAATTTTGTAAAATTCAATTTTATCTCGGTTTTAATTTTTAGAACTACTTACATAGGTTAGGTAACAATATCATAACTTTCGGCATACAACCTAATTCAAGTGATCTTTATCTCAAATTAAAGATAAGACAGAGACCTAAAACTTTCATGTTTAACATTTCTCAAATTGGGAACAGAAGATACCTCAAAAATCATACAAGTTACGGTCATTCACAGATACGGCACTTAATTCTATGAAACATGCGAACAAAACAAAATTCACAATTAAAATCGATTTCTTTATGAAATGCCTCACATGATATATCATTTTAAAGTTTAATTAGTTTAGTTGATAAAAAATAAAAATCTTAGATTTTACTTTCTACAGAATGAGATATCCTAAGAAAACTATACAAGACTCAATATAAAAATCAACATTTAGCATGCAAAGTAAATGGATACCCAAAGTAATTACTCATCAAATAATTTAATCTTACCATATAAGTTAGAATATGTTATCTCCTTTGTAAGATCTCTTGGTAACAATATATATCACCACCTTTGAATCCTTGAATTTTTTATCACCTTAGAAAAAATCAAATCACAATGAATATAAATTCCTATACAATACCTCTATACTTCTAATTGAAATTCAAAAATTCTCAAAAAATGTTCTTACCTCTTTGACTCCATGGTTGAACTCAAAATGGATATAGAACCCATAAAATTTTGTCCAAGAGGAGTTTGAACGAAGAAGATAGGCCAAACTCTTACTAAACAAGCTCTTTTATAAACCTAACAACACATCTTTGACTATCGGGATCATTCCATACATTTTCTCAATCTTTCACTTGTCCTAACACTTAAACCATGTAATTGTTAATTCAAGCAACCACTATGCACTCCACCAAGTGTCTTTGGACGTCCATGTCAAGGGGAGGGAGGTGTCACAAGCTAGAACAAGCTATTCTAGTTAGTTTTCTAGTAAAAATTTCCATTCAATAAGGTTTTATGCATAAATTTCTATCCAATTAGCTTCCTTGAATGTGGGAACAATCCTAGTACGGTCACTAACCAACCTTGCTTCCCTCTTTGACCAATCTATTGGCTCCAATTGTCCATCCATGAGTGGTTTGCAACTTAGTCCCTTAACTTTTCTTAATTGGATTTAAACCCTTAACTTTTAACAATTCGCAATTAATGGTCCCTATGAAATTTTATTCAAAATTTCTTAAATATGTGAAATTTCATTTAAATATCTTTATTTAAGTAATGTAGGTCTTTCTAAACTATTTTTGACTTCTTTAACCCTTGCCTACATTCGAGAAGCTTTTCACCATCCGAGAAAATTTTCTTAGTTATTAGCAATTTTGAAGCTAAATCTCAAAAAAAAATAAATAGATAATTAAATAGATGTCTCAAAATGATACTTATATGTTTAGAATTATAAGGAGTAGTAAATGATAAATCAGCCACCGAAAAATCGGTGTTACATTTCCTAATCCCTTTAATAAAAAGCCATTCCTCGAAACTAAATCGAAACTATACAAGTAAATAGTTAGGGTATTGTCTCCCTCACAGGATCCTTAGGGGCTCCGCCCAAGTCCCTCCTTGACTTGGTTATTCCTCCAAAGTACTCGACTGGGGAATCCTCCTCCTGTTCCGTAGCTTCTTGATTTGCCTATCTAAGACGGCGTGGCGGGACTCGGGGAAGCTTAAATCATCGCCTCAACTCTATCGGTGGAGGTTCCTAATACGTGGGAAGGATCAGGAAGGTACTTCCTCGAGCATTCGAGACACGGAATACATCGTGAATCCGTGCTTACTCAAAAAGAGGCAAGTCCAATCTACAGCCACTTTCCCAATCCTCTTAAGGACTCGAAACGGTCCAATGTATTTCAAGCTGTTTTTCCCGGCGCCTGAACGATCATCCCCTTCCAAGGGGATACCCTCTAAACATCATGTCTCCTCCTCGAATCCCTAAAGGTCGCCGTCGTCTATCCGCATAGTTTTTCTTCCTATCCCGGGTAAAATTCATCCGAGTACGGATGACCTCACCTCTCTCTCGGTCCCTCAATCAAATCTATAAAATCAAGCTGTCTCCTCCCCCGACCTCATCCCAACACAAAGGCAGACCAGAGACTTTCTCCCGCACAGGTTTTGTATGGTGGCATCTCAATACTAGCCCCGGTAGCTACTACCAGAAGCGAACTCGATCAACGTGGAGGTGCCGGTCCCAATCCTTTCCTCGAAGTCCAAGACACAGATCTCCAACATAGTCCTCTAGTGTCCTGAACGGCCCTCTCAGACCCACCATCCGTCCGGGGGGTGAAATGCGCACCGAACTCCACCTGGTACCCATGGCCTCTGCAATCTCGCGGCAAAGCTGGAAGTAAAAACGGGGGTCTCGTCTCCGATACAATGGACACCGGAACTTCAGCAATGGAACTATCTCACTAATATACAAAGTAGCCAAACCCTCTAAGGGATAGCTGTTGCGGACAGGGGAAGGAAATATGCGGACTTGGTGAGGGTCTCACGATCACTTAGATTATGCATCGACACGAGCACCCGACCCGGGTGACCATAAAAATCGATACCCATTAGATTTAGATCGACGACCGTTCGGGACCGCCTGTAGGAAGCTCGGTTTTTCTAAAATCGACTTGGAGATCCGGGATATCACCATGATGAATCGTGAAGGTGATGTTCCCAAGACACACTTTTAGAACTCGATACTTGGCCACTTTGAGTGCCTCGGTGAAGGCCGCTTGGACCGACCTCCAATGCCCCAGCTTTTGCGGACCCGACGAACCGGTATTCCACTCCTTCCTAGATAGATTTGTTATCGTGCCTCACCGATGATATTCTTATATATCGAGGAGCGATGAGGAGCATTCCGGGCACCTACGAGTTGTACCCACAAACACTGCGGAAAATGAGCTATATGCCAAATACCTAAGTGTGAGTTTTGGCCGAGAGAGAGATCGACTTTCCCGGGTCAGTGGTTTCGGCCGGCCCGTATCTTTGTGGACTTGAAGAAAGCCGAGGCTGACCGGAATGCCGGGAACAACCACGAAGCGTTACGGGGGTGCTAAGTTTTCTTGGATTGCGAGGGAGATTATCGGGGGGTTTGCAGAGGGATTCTCCAAGATTACCGCTCCACCTCCAACTCGGGACGTTGGGGGTAGGTCAAGTTTGTTTGGAACGACCGCTATGAGGTAAGCTCAGGAGCTCAAACAAGGATAACATCAAGACTCATCCTCGCTTCTCTGGGCTAGCAACTGTGAGTAGAGGTATACCGGGACGCCACCGATTACGGATTAAGGGCCGTGTCCTCGACGCGGGCGAGCGAAGGTCATCGCTATGCCTCCCAACGGCTAAAGAGGCACGAACCGAATTATCCTACCCATGACTTGGAGCTTGGATTACTATTGTGTTCGCATTAAAAATTTGGAGACACTCATCTATAAGGAAGTTACTTGCCGGTGTATACAGACAACAAAAAGCTTGAAGTACCTACTCACCCGAGGGGCTCAATCTCAGGCAAGAGGGAGATGGTCAGAGTTTCTCAAAGACTATGATCCGATTATCGACCATCACTAAGCGGAAACCAAAATGGTTGTTACATGGACGGCTGTGACGTAAAACCACATACTGCACCCGGGAAAAACATAAAACTAAAATTCCCATAAGAATAAAAAATGATGAGAAGGATAAAGTCATAAAGGGAAAAATATAATAATATCACCAAAACAATTAGAAGAGTATAAGACGTAAGACAGATGAAATGTAGGAAAATGATACCGCAGAAATCAACAAGCTAAAATTCAACTCGACATTCAAAAGGAGAAGTAAAATGGATAATCTATATACAGACGATGCAAAAACATTTGAGCAAGATGGTATTTCAACAGAAGGAAAAGAGCATATAGCAAGATACCAATCAGCATATTTTAATAATAGTGGAAATAAAATATACATCGAATGAAAAAGAATTTTTAGCAATAATAAAGGAAATAAATTCTTTGAATTATTTATAATAGAATCAGTATTCTCAAGAGAACGATAATAAAATAGTAATTTCATGGATAAAAAATATAATTCCTCATAATAATTTAGATACTAGAATTTTAAAATGGAATACATCTCACAAATTATAGTTTTATAATAGAGCATGTTTCTGGAAACTAAATAATAAAAAAGTAATTATAGCTTTCATATGTTCTCATTACTAAATAATTTCTTTCGGCAAACATGCTCTATTGTATAACTATAATTTGATGTAGATGTCTTCTATTTTAAAATTCTATATTCAAATTATATCGAATTGTATTTTTTATTCAGAAATTACTATTTTATTATATTTTCTTATAAGAAATGCTGATTCTATTATAAATAATTCAAAAGACTTTATTCCCTTTATTATTGTTAAAAATTCTTTCTCTGCTTTGAATCTCCCTTCCTTAATGTTGAGCTTTGAATATCACCTTCCTTCCTGAAAAAATTATAAACAAATATAGAAGGTTTTGAGTCTTTGGTCAAACTTCCAAAGTCTCTATATATATTTAGGCTATAAGAGTTTGGAGAGATTTCATACGTGCAAATATTTTTTTCATTACTCTCATTACTGATATGAAGGGATATATATATCCTTACAAAAGCGCATTGATGGGATACCGATAGTATTGGTTATTTGGCCCACATGCTTCCTTTTACACGTGGATATGGACTTTTACATAGTGAAAGTCCGCCTTTTTATTTTCTTCTACACATATATATTCTTTCGAACAATTCTAGACCAGACATTTATTGTCATGGTCTATTACATCATTCTTTATAGTACAATTTTATAACTTCTACAGTTGTGGAATTACTACTTTGTTGAGTGTAGTATCTACCAGGACCACCTTGTTTTTGTAATGGTGACACTCGTGGCTTCCGTTGTCATTTTCGGCAGTATAATTGTCTTCCTTTTCTTGTGATTTCGATATCTCCGCTAGGAATTTCTTATACCACTCTTCTAATTTCTTTGTTCTCGTTCCTTTGGGGAGTTTGAGACTTGGTGATGACTAGAATGTATTGATCATAATAATATTCTCATGTCCAAGGAGGTGGGTAGAATTCATAACTCATTTCTACGTCAGTCAAGTATTTCTGCATGGTCGAGTCAATACTGCGGGTCAAAACAACACTCATGCATTATGCATTGAAAAAGAAGATCATTTAGAAGTCTGGCTTGGATGCTAAAACAACTACTCAGCTAAAAAAAAAAGCGATTTTGTTTGAGTATTCTATATTTCAAAATGATTTCTAAAGTATTATGTATTTCAAATCCTCATCCCCATCCTCTGTTTTAAAATTAGAATCTTCATCGTTATTCTCATGAATTTTACTTGCATCTACATTTATAATTACTCCACATAGATCTTGTAATGTTGAAATATTATATTTCTCGATCTGAAATGTGTTGGCAATTTCCTCCTTTTGATATGCTATATCTTCCCAGCGTTCCTCAATCTTTTTGCGTGCTTTCATTTTACAAATAGTCCACTAATCAATTTTGTCACGTTTCAAACTAGGATATAATACATAAAATACTTAAATCGCTTATTGTGCAAACACAAATGGTTCATATCTCTTATACAATTTCTTATAATTTATTTTAATTAAATTAAACTATGGATGCATCTTCACCTCTTTAACGGGGTCAAACCATTGATACATAAATAAAACTCGTAATTTTGCTTCAGGGTATTCTACCTCTAGTATTTCGTCTAACAAACCATAAAAATCATATTTTGCACCTCCATCATTGGATGACTGAACACAAATCCCACTATTCATTGTAGATTTTCTGATTCTATAATCTTGAGTATAAAAATTATACCCATTTATGAAATGTATTGGCCAAGTTCGTACCATTGATTTTGGACCCCATGACAAATGGATTAACAATTCTTATTTAACTTGAGCTTGATTACCATGAATCTGAAATAAAATAAATGTGTTGCTATATTTTAAAGTAAAGATGTAAGTAATTTGTAGCCAACTTACATATTTTTTGAATCATGGTGCAAATTCTTCATCACAGAAACGATCAAATTCATTTGTCGATAGTTTAAAATATAAGTTTTGAAAAATCCTACCATAAAAGAATACGATTTTTACCACAAAAAGTTTACAACATTAGAAATACATCTATTAGCAAATGTATAAGTATGAGTTGCCATTCTTGATTGATTAAGTATCTAAACTTACATGGCCCACTTGGTCGGTCAAGATAGTTAAAAATTGAGAATGACTTTAAACTGGGATCAACAGGACTCTTATCATTTCTTCCCACTCTTCGCCTCTTCTACTGTATGCGAGGCTCAAAATAATATAAGGCAAACATTGTCACTTCCTCTACAATGTATGCATTAACAATCGAAGATTCAATACATGCCTTATTTTTTACTTTTTTTTTCAAATGATATAAGAATCTAATTATAATGAAACAAAATGTATAAGAAAATAATATATAATGAAATTAGTCATTTGACATGCATTGAAAATGAAGTATAAAAGATAAAGAATTCACCTTTCAAACGGATACATCCATCGAAATTGGACATGACCTGCAACTTTGGCATCATATGGTAAGTGAACCAGAAGATGTTCCATGGATAAAAAAATGACAGTAGAAATATCTTTTCTATGGTATACAAAATGATAGGAATCTCTTTCTTTAACTTCTCCTTCTGTGATTGTCTCAACACTGTCGAGCAAATGTCATGAAGGAAAATGTTTAACTCCGTAATGGCGGCCTATACAAAATTTGGTAAGAGTTCCTTTAAAGCAATATGAATTAGCCTTTCTATAAATATATGACAATCATGACTTTTCAAACCAATCAATTTGCATTACTTTAAGTCGACGCATCTTTCAAGATTTAAGCCATAACCATCAGGAAAGCACAATGATTTCAACTATTCACACACAGTCCGTCTTTGATCCTTATTCAATGTATAAACTACCTTCGGTTTTGGTCCCCTACTACTTTCATTGACATCAAGTGTGGGTCATTTACGATAAGTCGCATATTTTTTCTTACATTCAAGTTGTCTTTCATTTTTTCAGTGACATCCATCACTGTATTTATCACATAATCAAAAATATTCTTCTTGATATGCATCACATCAAGATTATGATGAATCAGATGGGTCTTGCAATATGATAGATTTCAAAATATACTCTATTTAATTTATTTATGCGTACTTCCATAGCCATATGTTGTACCATGTGGGTCTTCAAAATATACTCCAAATTTGTTCACCGGTTAATCTCAATGAAGAAGTTGTTCTTTCAATTCTATTCTTAATTAACTCTTCTTTATTCCTATGAATCTATGATTTAGCGGTAAAAATTATCTATGGTAATCAAAATAACTCGCCTTCTTACCATGCTTCAATCTAAATGACTTTGATCTCTCTATATATATCGGACATTCTAAAATCCCAGCGGTACTTCATCTTGATAACATGTCGTAAGCTGGAAAGTCATTTATGAGTCACAGAAGAGTAGCTTTCATTACAAACATCTAATCAGTATGAATATCATATGTATGAACACCTTCGTCCCATAGTTGTTTTAACTCCACAATCAATGGTTGTATATAAACATCTATTAAATTTTTCAGATTTTTATGGGACTAAATACGACTAATGTCAAAAACATATAGGTGTTTTTATACACATATTAGGTGGAAGATTGTGCGAATCAAGATAACTAACCAACATGAATAAGTTCTTATTGATTTGCCAAATGGAACAAACCCATCAACACAAAAACTTAACCTAATGTTTTGAGTCTCTTTTGCAAACTCAGGATATGTTCTATCAAAATGATGTCATGCCCTATCCAAGGAAGACACATTAGCCCTCTTCCCGTTTCATGATTTGCATGCTAAGTCATGTGTTCAACAATAGCCTTAGATGCATAAAGGTTTTGCAATCTAGCAGTTAAGGGAAAATAAAATATTTGTCTATATGGTTTACGTCGTTAATTACGATCTGACCTTCTACTAGTCTTGTATGTACATTAGTTACAGAATTTACAAAATTCTATATTTTTATCATCTCTCAAATATAACATATAACCATCTCTGCAAACATTAATCCTTTCCATCAGAAGAGCTAAATCTTTTACTAACCTTTTCATACTGTAAAAATTATTTGGCATAATATGATCACGAGGCAAAACTTCTCCAATTACTTGAACAATATTATTGAAACAATCTTTAGACATATTATATTATGCCTTGACATTCAATAGTTTTGTAGTTAGAAATAACTTAGTGTGGCTGTCACTATCAACTCACAAAGGTTTATCTGTAACTCTCAATACTTCCTGAAATTGATTACATAAAAAAGTTTCATTATTCACATTTTCATCAACATCTGTTACTTCTACCTCCTCCAATGGCGATACATAACTAGTATATATTTGTTCAAATATTGGAGCAAAACTACTACTTTCATGGCTCGATTCAGGAACAAAATTCTTATCCGCTGTATCAATTACCATCCTCTGATATAGGTTCAATTGATCATAATAACTCTGAATCCTCTCCAATTGAAAATGGCATATTTCATCCATAATCCTCATCAGATATAAATGATTCACCATGACAAGTCCAATTATAATAATTTGGAGTAAAACCAAATTTATAAAAATGTCCTCTAATTTTATCACACTTAAGAAATTTATCATCACGTCACTTTCTATACGGATACCTTAACTTATTTCCATCCATAAACTCAACTTTACCACAAGAAAATTCCAAAAATTGTTTCAATCAAATAATAAACTCATCAGTTAAATCTCGACGTTCAGGTAAGTTCTTTTAATATCCAAATTTTTTTCATTCTGCATTTTCTCTGTTGATAAATTTAAAATTTATAAAATATTAATAAAAAATAATACTAACAAAAGTTATTTGATTGGAAAAAAAAATCATGTGATTAAGGTTATAGTGATAAAATCTAGAAAGAGTTATATTCATAAAATATGTGATTGTACGAGAAGGGTCATTTGTCACATATGCACTTATAAGTGCATACATACACATAAAATTACAATTAATTTTATTTTTCTATTTTTCTGTTCACATGCCATATATACATATTAATTAGATAATATTTACCACGTATGAAAAAAGATATATATTAAAATAATGAATATAATTAAAAATATTTTATTAAAAATTAAAATAATTAATGTTTAATATAATATGCTATTTACTGATTATAAATATACATGAGAAATATGAGACAACGAGATAATATGATAAAAATAAATATCTCAACTGCTTAAATAGTTGCTTTTCGCCCCTCTACTTGAATTCACCATCCAACCGGAGCAAACACCTCTGCAATACAAAATATTTAATGTTATTTATAGAAATTTAATATTATTTACTATCTGTTTCTGACAATATATTTATATATTCATATATGTTTTTATATAAAATATTTTTAACAAAATTTCATGACTTATAATATTTTATAATGTATTATCCTAAATATAATAAAAAATAATTAACAAATATAAAAAATTAATATAAAAAAACATTAACATATATAAAGTTAGTTTTAAAAAAAAATGATGTATATATAATATTTACATATATTATTAACATATAATAAAAATTAATTTTAAAATCTGAAACTTTAAAATTATGAATTTGAGAAATTGTGAAATGATGAAACATAAAGAACAATGATAGGAAAATCAAGTGATATACTCAATATGTAATTAATGCATTTGACTGGCAATTGACATGAGCATTTGACTGGCAAATGGTATACTCTATGAAAATAATATCAATTTATTATTTATATTTATTAATAGTTGTTGATATTGTAATTGGTAGACAATTGACATGAGTATTCAATTTCTCTCCCTAATATGTGGTTGGTTTGATCCTTAAACTAATATTGCAATCAAAATAATACCAAAAACATATATTAACATATTTGCATTCATTACAACCAAAAATCCTAATTTTTTTTAAAAAAAATTCAAATAATAAAAAAATTAAAAAACAAAAACATTAACATAACCTTCCGTTAATGACCTTGCATAAATTGGAGTAGCAAAAATGCCTAAATCTTCAAATGTTCTCTAATGCCAAACCTTAGAGCAAATAATTAAAACAATTCAATAAAATTTATATTTATTATTTGCATTCAAATAATTAGAAAATAATTAAAACAAAATAAAAAATATTTAAATATTTAAATTCAATAAAATAAACATAAAAAATATTCTACATAATGGAGGGAAAGGGAGGTTGACACTCCCCTCGTGGCAAACCAGGCCACCATCACCCCGCAACGAAGCCAAGAGGGGGAGGAGGTTGCCCCTCTCCCCGCAGCGGAGCCACGACTGTAGGGGAGAGAGGCTCCACCTCCCCCCCATGGCGGAGTCGCGACGGAGGGGGGTCGCTCCCCTTCCCTCCCTGAGGTGGAACCTCGCCTCCGCGAGGGAGGGGGAGTGACTCACCCCTCCCTCGAACACAGATCCGGCGGTACAGCCACCGGATTTGTCATTCCAGCAAAGATTTGGTGACGCTACCACCGGATCTAAGGTTTCCCTCGCAGATCAGGCGGAAATCTGTCGAATTTGCCACATTCAGCAGGCGCGGTCCCACCTATGCACGCGTCACGAGAGAGAGGGAGAGAGAGAGCCTTGGAAGTTATGGAGTGAGAGGTAGTGTTGTTGGGTGAAAAACGGAAGAATTGAAGAAAGTGAAGGAAGAATTGTTAAGGAAAGTGTTTTGGTGTAGCACCCACGCAAGAGAGAGGGAGACAGCTTCCAACAATCAAACAAAGTCTAAAAACTTGGTAAAGTAAAACCATTGTGCGACGAAAAGGACTTTTCGTCGTAGATTTTGTGACAAAAATACCTTTTCATTGCAGAATTTGTGATGAATATCATTTTTTATCGCAGAATTCTACAACAAAAAGTTCGTTGGTCAAAGATTCTGCAATGAAAAGGCCTTGTTGTTGCAACTTCTATGACAAAAAGTCCTTTTCATCGCAGATTTCTACGACAAAAAGTCATTCATCATAGATTCTGAGATGAAAAATTGCACTTCGTCGCAGATTTCTGCGATGAGCCAGCAAATTTGTCACAAATTCCCCACAAAATTAGCGATGAATCTCCCATTTGTTACAATTTTAGCCACCAATACTTAACTCCATCGACTCAAATATGAAATTGAAGACAAACTATCAATTATACTTTATTGAATACTTGCAACAACGAAATTACGAATAAAAAAATTATCGTTATATTGTTGATCATCTCGATAAAAGAAATTTGATAACTCTTTGACTTATATAAATATATACTCACATCTTCATATGAATAAGTATTTCCATTGTAGATGGAAATACTTACCATTTTCTTATGTCAATAAAAATTGAATGAATTACTTATTGTCAAACGTGGTTCGATCGATGAGAATCGTAAATATATTTTTTGCGTATTCAAACCAATTCCGTCATTTCAAAAAGAGATAAACAATTGAAAACGTTATATAAGACGGTAAAGAATGAATTTACGACCAATTTAGCAGCAAATGTCAGAAGTAATCTCTAATTAACGACACATTTTGTGGCAAACAATTTTATTGGTTGTCGATTTTGTGACAAAAACATTTGTTTGTCGATAATTTTGCGAGGATAAGTCATTTTCATCACAAAATTAGCCGTCACGATGAATATTTTATTTGTCACAAATTTTGTGACAAAAAATAATTTGTTACTGATTTTCCAAAAATGATTTTTTGTTGCTAATTTTGTGATGAATTTTCGTTTCGTCACAAATTTAGTGACTAATTATACTTTCGTTGCAAAATCAACAATGAATTATTTTTTTTGCAAATTTTGTCCCAAAAATCCAACGAACAACATTTTTGTAGCCAATTTTGTTGCTAATTAGCTACGATTTTTTCCGTCGCTAAAATTCATCCCTAAATCCATGGGTTTTTTTTTTTTTTTTTTGTAGTGGGAGAATGTTTTAATTTTGAGTGTTGAATCAACCATTATAAATATTTAAAGGTAAATAGTTTGATTGGGCATTATTATCATCGGTAAAAAGAGAGAAGGGAAAGGAGCTAATACTCTATACTATTTAATTGAGAGAACGTTTGTTAATACTTTATATATTGTTTAATTCTCTAAAAATTAAAAGTTATACATAAGGGTTACATAAAAATTTATTATTTAATAAGGACAATATCTATAAAAAGTGATTCCAATAGAGATTTCCACACACACACACAAATATATATATATACACAACAATAACAACTGTGCCTTTATTTCATTAAATGGAGTTGGTTATATAGATCGTTATGCGTCATTGTACTCTATTCATATCACATGCTCACCTATATGTTTGTTTTCTTTATACGTTAACAATAATCATATTTTTATTTCATAAAGTGAGGTTAGCAATATAGATACTTTTAAGTTATTGCACTTTATCTTGTATCATATTTTCATATATACCTAGATAATTCAAATTATATTTTATTATCATTATCCAAATTTTTTTTAAGTCTCCCTTTCCCTCCATTAATAAGAGTATTTGTCATAATCTCACACCATCTAAATGGAGTTTCTATCGGTCACCTTTGTTTGTATACAAATATACATTAAAAAAATTGTCATATGAATGGCATTCCATGTATTGTGAAGCGCTCAATTCCATGTCTCCTGATTGGTAAACCCAAATGATAAACTATATTCTAAACAATGATGTTGGAATTTTTTAGTCTTTCATTATGTTCTAAATTATATTTTTAATTGGAAAGATAATAAAAAAAAATTGTGGAAAAAAAATTGTGAACTCTCCAAATGAAACCACTAAATTTCTTAATGAGATTCAGTAAGGAAAAAAAAAAGATCTAATTATTCCTTCACCACACCACAGCTTCATTCAACCCTTCTTGGTTGTGTGTGTGTATTATTTTAAGTGTATGTATTTATTTTTCAAATTATAATTTTAAGTGTTATTTATTTCACTAAAAATTAAAGCTATCACCCTCCTAATATTGTAACCTTAAATGTGTGTTGTATTTCGATTCTCGATATAAATATCTGACATCACCATCCTTCTTTGAGATCCTTGAAATATGGAAAATGACTTTATTTTTATAAAAAATAGAAAGATCATATTGAATCTACCAAAATCAGCTTTTAATTATCTTAATATTTGTTCTGGAATAAGAATATTTTAAATAAATTAGTAATAATTTGTTCGTATTGATTTTTTTTTCTTACAATGAGATCTGAAGGGAGAAAATTATGATCACTAAATTGTCTCTTTGAAAACATTTAATTGTATTGATTTAATTCAATATTTGATCTTTTTTATTTTTATGTTTCCATATTTATAATAATAAGTTATATATATATATAAATTCAAACAATTGTAATAATTTAGAAAAACAATAGATTATTAAGATTTTATATTTTATATTATTTTTTACTTAATTTCTCTTACAACTTTACACCCTTTGAAAAGGAGATTTCGGACTCATTTTCGGTTTCCCCCCAAAAAAACATTTTGAGTGTTTTTAGCATGAAGTTCAATAACTAGTTCTTGCGAACCATGCCTAGATTCAATTTGTCATAGGGACAAAAAAATCATATCGGGAGATTTGCCCTTCAATTGTGCCCGACCATGTATTGACACAGAATAGTCGAGATAAAGTCTCAGATTCTAGATAATGGTTCCAAGTCAGGACACCAAAAAAAAAAAAATAAATAAATGAGAGTAATGTTTCTCATACATACATACATACATATATATATACACATATATATTAATTATATGAATTTATGCACTTTTGTGCAAAGTAGTCTATCACTTGATTGAATACTAACGACTTGTAAATTTAATGACAAAACGTTAAATTCTTTTAATAAAAATTTTGAGTTTGAATTATGAAAATATAAAAATTGATATTGGAGGAGTCAATTTTTAAATTGAAATCCATAATTATTTGTATTGAAATAGTTAAATTTTTGAATATCGATGATTAAATAAAAAAAAAAAAAGGAGTATTGTACGCCCAAGGCTTAATAAGATTTGAAAGCAGGTTCATTTGGAAGTGGCATGGGCCTCGATGATCTATTGGAAGGTCCTTATTGTGAGTTCCATTATTGCTGGAGGGACAACTCCGCAAGGTACTTTAAATGGGGTGTTAACCGTTATGTAGGGCAAACTGCTGGGGCCGTCTCTAGAACTGTTTTGGGACAAAGCGCCGTACTAAGGGGAACAGCCTCTTCAACTCCTACCGATAAAATCCTCCTTGTCTGGCAATGGATTTTGCACTAAATGTGCCAACTGATATCACCACCATAAGTGGGGGAGATAGCTTAACATTTTTAACCATGGTGTGGTTAAATTTTCTTTTCATGTAAAAATATTTTTGTACCGGATATTAGTTGAACTTTCATAAAACATTTACGGCTAAAATGTAGTTGTAAGAGAGTAGCATTAGAATCGATGATTTCTTATAGAGTTGTAAAGTCGTATTATCGCTCACACTATAATATAAAAATAATAATAATTGAATTTTAATTTTAAATTTTAGAATTTATCGTTTGAAAAATAAATATAAAATAAATAAAATATAGATATATATTATAGTAAAAATGTGTTTTGATTGTTTTATTAATCGAAATTCTGATCAATTAAAAAATTATGTTAGAAAAATTCTTTAAAAATGAATTTAATAAACATTTAAATTAGATTATTTATGGTATAATTCAGAATATCGGCTGTAATGGTAAAAAAAATACAATAGTCGGAGATTTTGGCTTCCATTAAAAACGGACCGGTTCAAGTGAGAGCCGCTTCATAATTTAGGGGAAAAGGAGCAATCGATTTCACGCCAAATTTTGAAGTCCAAATAATTTCACAAAAATTTGGACACATGAGAGGGTAGGACACATTGACCATTTCAGGAGTGTGAAGGGTAGTTTCGTCAAAGTAAATCCATATAGGACATTAACCCTCTAAAACAGTGAGAAAAGCACGCTTTTGACCTAAAAATTAAAAATATTAAAATAACGTTATGGGAAAAAATTTTCTCTTTTAAGCGTACATATAACAGGTTTTGAAAATCTGTCATCTGTTTACGTAAACAGTATTATAATGAGTATTTAAAATTTATCATGAATAAATAATATAGTAATGGGTTTTCAACATTTAATATGGGATACTATTTATCCATTCTAATAATGCATGATAGATTTTAAAAAATCGATATTTGGATGTTAAAACTAAAATTTTTTTACATGTTGTGTTATTTTAATTTTTGTTTTTATTTTTAGGTCAATTTGGAGCATTTCTCCTAAAACAGTATCCTATTTTTCTAATTACTTTATTTCTTTCTCATCCTTTTTTCTCCTAAACAGAGACATTGAGAGCGACATTTGCGTGACCCTAAATTTTCCAGACAACAAAATTCCATCAGAAAATTCAAAAAAAGAAAGAAACAACAGAGAAAATTATTCAATTCTTTTTATATAATTTTTTGTGGGTGTTGGTAGGGGAGGCGTTCTTAAATTCGAAGACTTGTCTCACTTAGGGTTACAGAGAGACAACCAATGGCTCTGCTTTGATGGCTGTGGCTTCCGAGGTTTCGTCAACTCTCCTCGAACCCCATCAGTTAGGGAATTTCACTTTTTGCTTCAATTGGGTAATTTTTAATTTTAAGGTTACTTTCATAATTTCTTTGATTTGGGTTTCTTGGAAATTTCTCGTCGGAAGTGGCCAGTTAGCTTTTGATTTGCTTATAGAAGTTGTTGGGTAATGATTTTTTTCTGGGTCATTGAGGTTTTGACTTCTGGTTTTGGAAGATAAAAAGTTTATTGCTGTAAAGTTACCATTTGTCAAGTGAGTGATTCTTGATTTTGGGTTTGTGAATTTTTTGTTTGAATTTGGCCGACTGGGTTTTATGCTTTTTGCGTAAAGTTATTGGACAATGAATTTCTTTTCTTCCTTTTTTTTTTTTTTTTTTTTTTTTTTCCTTTGGGTAATCGAAAATTTTGCACTAGTGGGGTTGATAGATAACGCTTGGTTGCAGTGTTCAGATGAGAGAGTGAAATTAGGGATTTTTTTTTTCCTGTTTGATAACGTATCTGATTTGGGTGTCTTGGTTTTTGGATCCCCCCCCCCCCCCCGAATTTGCCAATTGGGTTTTGCTATATTTCTATTTTGACTACTGGTTTTGAAAGATAAGTTTTGGCTGTAGTGTTCAGATAAGTGAGTGATATAAGAGAATTTTATTAGGTTGCTGAAGTTTGGTTGATTTTTGTGTTTGTCTGTTTAATGTGATGGATAGGCAGAAGACAGGTTTTTGGGGATCTCATGCATGTGTTTAGTTGGTCTTTTTGAGGGCGAAAAACTGTTCAAGGTTGGAATGTAGTGATGTCAATGTTTCCTTTTTGAGGCATAAAGCGATGTAGGAATAATGCGTGCCTGTGGGTAGAGATCAACAGTGGTTGGCTTATGTCACTTCCATTCTGGATTAAGTCATGCATCGGGTCAACTTTATGTTTGTAAACTTCTGTTCTGGTCCAGAAATGGTTTGGTCATTGGTATTTTGTTTTGTTAGGTGATTGATTATTGAAAATATCTGAGGGCAAAGTAGTATATAATGCCAACAAAGCGTGAAGGAGATGATCGGCGATTAGAACATGATGCTCAGGGTCCACCATCATCTGCAGTTTACTCGCAACCATGGTGGCGTGGTATTGGCAACAGTGCTATCTCCCCATCTGAGTTGGGTGAAAATGCCTCCAAAATGTCTTCTGTGGAACAACTAAATGGTGCTGCTGCAAATGCCTCTATGGCTCAAACTAATGGTGCTAATAAAGGTTGGCATTTGACTCTAAAGACTCCACTTTGCTTGATCTTAAAAAATTACCTCTCCTTAATTTGCTTTTCATCATACTTTTTTTCCCCCCCGTTTCACAAAAGCATTTATGTTTAATGAAAAAATAGAAAATGTCACTGCTCTGATATCCACATGTTATTAGCAACCTATATTGTACAGAGACTTCTAGGAATGATTGTGTCTATGTCAGGCATGGTTCTTGGACATGCCACAACAACTGGTAACACCGAGTCTGTGGTGTGTCATGCCCTGTGTCCATGTTTGTGCTTCATAATTAGCTACCCGCCTTGTGGTTTGTTTCATGTTTGGACCAAATTTGTGCTTCCGATCTGGAGCAGATTTTCTCCATCGTCTCCACTTGCTAGAATTAAAATCTAAGAATAGAGTGAAAGATAGTACATGGCTGTTTGTTTAGACGATAATATTTCTGTGGGTCTATCTTGCATTTGGCTTAATCGGTATTCGAATTTAGTCCATGATATTCTACATCTCACCATAACTTTTGCACTCGAAGGCCTTGCATGTTTGAGAATTATTTCCTAGAAACAAGAAATTGTTTTACATTTTGTTGGTTGTGAAGTCCACAGAATAAGAAAGAATTAATCAGATTGGTTTGTTTTGGGTTTTGATGTATAGTTTTGGATCTGAGCTTGAAACAAGTAATGAGAAATAAAGCTTCTCTTTCTTCTTCTTCTTCCTTTTTTTTTTTTTAAAAAAAAAAAAAAAAAAACTTATATTTGTTTCTCACATGGCCGACCCCAAAGTTTGGGGTTAAGGTTTATGTGGTTGTTGTTGTTTTGTGGTATATAGTTATTGCAATAATGACTAGATTCTTTCAATGCCCATACCCAACCATATTTGGATGGTGGACCTCAAATATGAAACTGAATCAAGTTGTCTTTTCAAAGTTGGCAATGCTGATAGAAAAATGAGATGAGAATATATTATGTGGGACAAGTGGTGCCACCAGAAAACTGGTGGATCTTTCAACCTTCTTTTAGCTAGAAAGTGGAAGATCAAGAAGATTTATGACTTTGGATAATGTAAGTTTAAATATCAAATAGCAAGGGAATGGGAAATCTTGTGTGTTGTTTCCCATCTTTAGTTTGGTACTTTTAACTCTTTTCGATGATGAATTTTTTTGATGATGCGATTATGACCTTAGGAATCTTGTCTGCTGGATTCAAAGGGTTTTTATGGCTATTTATCTAAGACAATTCTTGGTATGCTATTTTCAGTTTTAGGCTTGAAGAAAAGCTTAAATATCAAATAGCAAGGGAATGGGAAATCTTGTGTATTGTTTCCCATCTTTAGTTTGGTACTTTCAACTTTTTTTGATGATGAATTTTTTTGATGATGCGATTATGACCTTAGGAACCTTGTCTGCTAGATTCAAAGGGTTTTTATGGCTATTTATCTAAAGACAATTCTTTGTATGCTATTTTCAGTTTGAGGCTTGATGGATCTTTTCCTTTTTGCTTGGTATTGTCATCTGGTTGGACTTTGATTATTTATGGGCTGTTAACTTTTTCTCTCTGAGCTCTTTAACAGTGGAAGTGCTTCCCAATTTCTAGGTGATCTAGTGCATGGAGCTTATTTATATGGTTTCCTTATTACAGTAGATCTTTCACCGGTTGAACAAGAACATTCATAATCATAATATGGTGTTGAAAAACAACAATCATAATATGGCGTTCGTGGCTTTTAATAAATATAATTACCTTTATAACAGAGTTGATCCCAGATTAAGACTTGAATTGTTGAAAAAGATTAGACATTGGGATGCCCTTGGAGAGTGCTTTGTCATGTGATAAACAATTCTCTTGATGAGTGTTTGATGGTACATAAGGTGTGGGGACTCTTTGATCAAACTTGAGCTGTTCATAAGCTTCTGTGATTCCCTGTTGTATATGCGCATTCTTCTATATCAGTTGGTGATCTCCGTTTACGTGGTTTCTTAGATTCTTTTCTTGGAAGAATGGAGTGATTCTGTGCTGTAAATATAGCATCTTATTCATAAAGTGATCCTTGAACCTAATCAAGATCTTGACTTGCCAAACAATTGAATGATGACTGTGTTAGATATATAGAAGATTTAATAGCCAACCTAGAAGTGGTCATGAACTTTTAAAGTACCAGCAAACCACACCTTAACAATAGGTTATTTGAAGGGCCAAAAATCTCAAAGTCGATGCTCAATTTGATTTGGTTTTTGGCATTTTTAAATTGATTATATGTATATGTCATTGTGAATTTTATGTTTCTTATCTGTCAGCTTACTTTCCTTGTGGCTGTGATATTCCCTTATTAATATATAAGTATGCCTTATGTTCTTGGTGGGGTTTTATTTTTATTCTGCTTATTTATTGCAGCAATAATGGTGTCTTTTTCCCTTCTCAGGATTAGATAGAAATAATGGGCGAGAAAACCAGCATCTCAAGCAAGTTCCATCTTCAACACCTCCAACTATGAGTGAACATGTTGAACCAAATTCACAGATGGAACTTGTTGGTCATTCAATTGTAAGGGCTATTCTCTGTCTTGAATCTAAATCTGAGTGTTAATATCTGTTTTTAGTTCTGTCAGTATAAATGGAAAGTAGATCTTTCTACCAAACTTTGTCCTTCATGTCACGCATTTATAGCATTCCAAACTTTTGCAGGTGCTAACATCTTATCCTTATTCAGATCCACATTATGGGGGGATAATGAGTTCGTACGGGCCTCAAGCAATGGTATGCTTTCTGTCTTCTTCTTCTCTTCAATTTATGTGTTGGTTTCTCATGTTTGTATGATGCCTGCATTTAGCCTGATGTGATCAAGGGAATGAGAAAATGTGCATTATGTACTTTTGGATTTCCTGTTTAAACATGAGGACATCTTTTCTGGGAGAAATTTGCATACTCAAAACATGCAAAACATTTGTGACCCATTAAAATATTACAAAATTCATCCTTTCTACTTTGATTCTCATGTCATAGCATACCGATGCTTGATTTTCGGCATTCATAGTAAATTGCAAGTAATCTTGGAAAGCTTGACCATTTCTTCAAAGCTTGTTTTAGATGAAGTGATGGAGAGAAATAATGATAGTCAAAGTTGGCTTTGGTTGAAGTGCTGGATGGAAGTGAAGCTAGGGATTGGCATGAGATGAAGTTGCAGGGAGCATCTTTAAGTCCTTCTTTGCTTTTTTGCCCTTTTATTGGTAGACCTTTCATCCTACATTCTTTAGACCCATCACATTCAAAAGTTGGTAAATATTTTCGATATATTTGATCAGACTCTCCCTTCCTCTCGCTTTTCCACCCCTCTTTGTGGAATTTTAAACCATTTGGGCCCTTTTTAGATATAGTAGAGGCCCACTTGAAGAAAAAATGGCTTTCAATGTCAACATTTATTAGTATAATGAACTCCTAACTCTCATTTTACAACTTTTTGAAAGTTTTTAGTTTTTAGTTTTATTTTTTGGTAGTTGAGAAATACTATAAGAAGATTAAGACAGAGATGAGAGGGGAGTGAGAATAACTGAACACCTTAAACTCCATGATTTTTTTGAAGTGGAGAATGTAGTATGATCTAGTTATGGGCAAGCAGTGAGTTCTTTGAGTTTGATTAGGTGTTGAAGATTAATATTGACTTGAGCTATGGTACTAGAAACAATTTTTTGAGTTTACTAAGATATTTTCAGAAAAAAGGCGTAATATAGACTTCTCTCAACCGAGAAATAAAGCATGCTTTCTTTGGATGGCCTTCTTTTCTATCCAAAATTGCAACTGTTATTCTCTACCCAAAGTTTGTCAACAATCCATACTCGATCATGTTAGCAACGTTTTAAAACTCGGCATTTGTCAAGGTTGGCTTGAGTTACACGTTGACTTATCTGCATTCTTCAGGATCAAAAATTGTGTTTAATTACTTCAAAATTTTGTGGAACTGCTTTTAAGTTGATGGTAATTAGAAATTATTTTGATTGTTTAATTGTCTTATGATGTTTCTACATACATGTGTCAATTTCTCTGTACGCCTGCAATGAAGGGTGGAATCTTTCATAAAGGAAAAGGGGACTGCACTGTTAAGGTCCTCAGAGAGAAAAGCTGTAATGGCATGTGTTGTAATAACACTTAAGGCCATATATTGAGCAGATGGTGCAAAAAGAAATTGCAGATATGAATCTTTAGGGTTTGTTTAGCTGACTAGACCTCTACAGGTGTTGCTTTAGCTTTCAAGCTACAATGTTATAGCACTGTGTATGTACATTGCAACTTAGTATGGGAGTGCTGAGCCATCGTTCTCAGCTACCTGTGTGTTTTGCATTTATTTGCCTTGTTTACTTAAGTTTAAAGACTTGAGACCTTATGAAACTTGTTGTCCCAGGTACCACCACCTTTGTATGGAATGCCTCAGGCTAGGATGCCGTTACCGCTTGAAATGGAAGAGGAGCCTGTTTATGTTAACGCAAAGCAGTATCATGGAATTTTAAGACGAAGACAGATTCGTGCCAAAGCTGAGATGGAGAAGAAACTGACTAAAGTTAGAAAGGTAGAATTTCTCTGCAATTATTAGTTTTGTTTGAACAGTATATAGATTATTAAAAACAGGTACTGAAGTTCAGCTTGCATCGTCTGCCTTGATTTTTGTTAGTTGTTTTTGTCACCCTCAGGAATCAATGTTAGTCTTTCTATCTAGTAGTAGACCATGATCAAATGGTTGTTGATTTTTCATTCTTTCTAGGATGAAGCTGTCTGCTGTAGGTTTCTGCTCCTTGCTTGATTCGATATCTCTGCCTTCATTTTTGATCAGTCTGCTTACAGTCTCAGTTTTTATCATGCCATGCATGGCAATATGATCATTATATTCTACTAAAAGGTTAGTTCATATCATTTTCCAAACCATTTTTATCATTGTTGGCTTTAATGTTGTGCCTAAAAGGGAGACAATAAATACATTGCAAGAAAAAATCATATTAGTGTTTGCAGATTTAGTGTAATTATTATCTGAGTAGCTGTGCATGCTATTCATAGACTGATGCAGAAACAACACATGTGCTCTTTTCCAGATGCACAGATGGGCTAGGATAATGAAATAAGCGGCTTTCATGGGCCTTTGACCAAACTATATATTTTCCATAATGTAATTCTGTGAAATATTGGTTTGTTGGTCAAAGTCTTCTTGGAATGTGGCTGGTCGTTTGTATTTTTTGACTATTGTGAAGGATACCTACGTGATACTGGTAGATAAATGTAAGCATTACAGCATAGTTATCATCTTTGATGGTTGGTAAAAGGGGCACAAGGGCACAACTAACTTGATTTCCATGATCTTTTGTCTAATTGGTTGGGTTGGTTGCATTTTCTTGAAATGGTGAAACCTTGTATCACAACATAGGCTGCCAGATGCCTTCATGTCCTAAACTATGCCTGTATCATTAGTATTGACATTTTCTAGCTATATATAGTCTTGTGGAGAAAAATATTCAAGATGAAATATCATGGTGTATACTCTTCGCAGATAATATAGTTTTTGTTGATGAAACTAGAGAGGGTATCAGTACTAAATTAGAGTTATGGAGGGACACGTTAGAATCTAAGATTTAGATTGAGTAGATCTAAAACTGAGTATATGAGATGTAAGTTTAATGACAACTATCAGGATAACGAAGAAACTATTAGATTAGAAGGAAGAGAAGTCCCAAAGAGCGAACGGTTTAGATATCTTGGTTTCAACATCCAAAATGATGACAATATAGATGGGGATGTCAATAATAGAATTCAAGCGGGTTGGATGAAATGGAGAAAGGCATCCGGAGTGCTCTGTGATCGCACGATACCATTACATTTAAAGGGAAAATTCTATAGGATCGCAGTAAGACCTGTTCTATTATATGACACTGAATGTTGGATCATTAAATAGTAACAAGAGTAAAAAATGATTGTAGCTGAAATGAGAATGTTTAGGTGGATTTGTGGCAAAACTAGAAATGATAGAATTAGAAACGATAAAATACGTAATAAATTGGGAGTCAGTTCAATTATAGATTAGATGCGAGAATACCATCTGAGATGGTTTGGACATGTGCAGCAAAGGTCTAAGGACGTATCTGTTAGGAAGGTAGAGAATTTAAATATAGGAGATTTAATAAAACGTAGAGGTAAGTCATTAAAAACTTGGATACAATGCATTCGTAAAGATATGATAGTGATTGATTTAGTTGAGGAGATGGTTTTAGATAAGAATGAGTGGCGTAGGAGAATTCGCACAAACTAAATCGTTTTTTTTTTTTTTTTTTTTCGATTTTATTATTTGTCTCTCATATGGCCGATCCCAAATTTTGGGATAAAAGGTCTAGGTTGTTGTTGTATGCATAGTCTTGTGGAGGCTTCTCAAGCTACGATGCATCACAATATCGCTGGGAAATCCTCTCTCAGAATTTGGCTGTCTGTTGGAAATTATGAAGCAGCAGCAAGAATTTTTTGGTGCTTGTAAAATTGAAAGAGATCAGAAATCTACAGTTGTATTTGCTATTTTCTTTGGAGGCATTCCTACAGATCGAACCATGTTTTTGTGGATCATTTATGAATAACACCATATGCTTTCATTGACTACTTGGTGGCTTCATTCTTTTACATGATTGTTGAACTTTCAAGTTAAGGGCTAACTTCAATAATATTTTGTTTGAATGGGATAGATTGATTGCTAAATTTCGAACTACCTTTCTCCACACGGATGAACACTTGGGTATGGATGGAATGTATATCTACCACATGAGAAAGAAATCTGAGGTTTTGACTTCCTCCAAAGTCTTCGTGGCAGAGATAGAGCCCTTTGGATATGAAGTGTCGTAGTGGTCAGGCCTAATTATGGTGATGAGTAGTTCGGCATTTGACTTTATTACAATAAACTACTTTATCGTGTTTTTATTGTTTGGTATTGTTGTCTTTGTATGGGTATATGCATACGTGCTTCATGTGCTAGTCCATGCATTGGTGTAGGCTGATTTGCTACAGTAGTGCTTGCTCCCATTTTTCCCTCTGAAAAGAAATTGGGCATGCATCCTCGTACTTGTGGATGTCTGCTTGCTGGTGCCATCTTAATTTCTTGATGTGGCCATAGATTTTTGTCCTGCTCAGGTGAAAATTTTGACAAATAACATGAAGTTCCTTCGTCTATTTGTCCAGCCATATCTTCATGAATCTCGACACTTGCATGCTATGAGAAGGGCAAGGGGTTGTGGTGGTCGATTTCTTAATACAAAAAAGAGTGATGGTAATTCTGCAAATTCCACGTCCCAGAAGGGTACAAATTCAATGCAAGCGGGTGGGACATCAGCTTCTGAGCACTCTTTAGCTCACGCCAGTTCAAATTTCGCCTCTTCTGGTAATCATCAGATAGGAAATGCACTCAGGTTTCAAGATATTTGCACTTCCTTTAATGGATATTCAAATCATCAATCAACTTCTAGTGATGATGAAGAGGAAGATGATTGCTACAATCAGCAAAGTGGAAGCATTTCTGTGAATGGGGGCTCAAGGCAGGCCCCACCAAACATTTGAGAAATTCTATTCCTTTGGGAGTTTGTCCCTTGAGCATTGCTTGGCCACTGCGTGTTACTTGTGATTATCATCACATGGTCCTTGTTTCAGTGTTTTTGCAGTGTGACACATGATATGCAGGCAACACTGGAGTGCTGATGCATCCAGTTTAAGGGCACAAACTCTCCCATTCTCTGGCATTGCCCAGGCAATTCATTCTTGGCTTTGGTTACTGGTTCTTGGGGTGACGTGATAGAGGATAAAATATGGCAAATTCAAGTGTTCTCAAAAATCTGTTGCTGCTTCAGCTTCTCTTATTCATCCCTCTGTAAAATTAGGATGAAGTTATGTGAATGGCAAGATTTTAGATCGTGAAACATCTCAAGGTTACAGATGTGTGGAAACCTTGTTTCTAACAAGATTTAAGTTCCCCAAATGTATTGTCATCCGTTTTAAGTGTTTTAAATTTTTTGGTGATTGACAGGTACGGTTCATTCACTATTTTGCGTTTTGATGTGTTATAACCAGTGGTTTATATTACGAAGTGTTTCTGCATTGTGCTACAGGTGTAACTGAGCTGCTTGTTTTCAACCTCCTGTGATTCATCACTTGGAGGACAGAATGCCATGAGTGTTCTTGATTTCTCTGGAGTGCACAGCTTGAGTTATTAGTTTATCTTTTGCATGAATGGGTTCCTAAAAACGGAAATGATTTTAGCATATGCTTGAAGTATGTCACTATTTACAGACTTAGAGATTTGCATATTGATTTCTGTGACAAACACTTCAGATTGTAGCTCGATGTGCAAGAATCATGTCTGTGGATCCGTGGCGTCTATGCTTTCAGTCGGATCCAGGTGTTCCTTTCATGGACAAAGACTTTGTAAAGAGAGAGAGAGAGGTGGAAGATCAAACATATATATCATAATCATCATCTTAAGCTTTACCCAACAATAACAATAACAAGTTGAGTTTTAATCCTAAATTCTGGATCAACTATTTGAAAGATAAATATAGGTTTTTTTTTTTTTTAAAAAAAGTTATGTTAAAATATATGAATGATTTAATTTATTTTAATTCTCTTATACTATTTGTTCCTATCTAAAGTTATCACTTCGATTAATCTCAAACCATCATATCTTTATGGATACATTATATTCAGATTTTTAACTGTTTATTTCAATATTTTACTAAATCCTCTATAGTTAGGCTTTCATTTGTCTTAACTGGTGTATCTTTGAGTGTACGTTATACATATCCAAACCATCTCAAATGATATTCACGTATCTTGTTTACAATTGAACTCACACATAACTTATTACGTATTTTTTCATTTCTAATTTTATTTTTTCTTATTTTGTCACACATTCATTTAAGTATCTTCATCTCAGTTACAATCATTTTATATTTTTGTTATTATTTAATAGATCAACACTAAATGTCATACAATAATATAGATCTTATTGTGATTTTATAAAACTTCCCTTTTAAATACAGTGGCATTGTGTGATTACAAAGAATTTTAGATAACTTTATCTACTTCATCCAACCCGTTTGGATCTTATGATTCACATCAATATCTATATTGGTATCGTTTTGAATGACGGATCCTAAATATTTAAAACGTTTACTTTTTGGTACATTCTACCCTTATAACTTGATCATTTCTTTATTATTTTGATAATTGTCACTAAACGTATATCTTATATACTTGGTTTTTAACCCATTCAATCTAAATCTTCTGAATTCTAGTGTCTCTCTCCATAACTCTAATCTCACACTAATACACTCTCTAGTCTCATCAATCAATTTTATATTATCTGCAAAGAGTATACACTATTGTATTTCGTCATGAATACTTTTTGTAATTTCATCTATCACTATTATAAAAATGATGCAATTTAATGCCAATTCTTGATGAAGTGCAATATTAATTAAAAAACTATTACTTACACCCCACATGTTTTTACATTAGTAATAGTTTCCTCATACATATATTTGATAAGATTAATGTATCTGATAGAAATTCTATTTTTCATTAATGTCCACTACAATATGTCTTTAGAAATCTTATCATATGTTTTTCCTAAATTATTGGATACTATATGTAAGTTTTTCTTATATGCTCTAAATGTTTTCATCAAATGTCTTTAAGTGAATTATTTCGATAGTAGATTGACCTGATATAAAACTAAATTGATTTTAGGATATTTTTATCTTCAATCTCAATCTATACCCGACCACTTTCTCCCACAACTTCATAGTATGACTTATAAGTTCAATTCTCCTATAATTAGAGTAATTTTGTATGTTTCATTTATTTTTATATAGTGTTATTAGTGTACTCTCCCTCTATGTTTAGGACATTTTTTTTGTTTGTCAAATTTTGTTAAAAAAATTTGTTAACATTGTTATCCTAATTTTCTCTAAACATTTTTATACCTCAATAGAAATGCCATCGGATCCTATAACTTTATTAATCTTCATTCTCTTTAAAGTTTCTTTTACTTCATAAGGGTGAATCTTATATTTAAAGTTCCTATTGATCTCTTTTATCAGTATTGTGATATTGACAATATCTTTTGTACCCTCCACGTTAAAGAGATTATCAAAATAATCTCTCCAACGCTTTTTTATATTCTTGTTCCTTATAAGTATAATATTAGTCTCATTCTTTATACACCCAATCTCATTTTGGTGTTTTTCTTTCTTCTCCCTTAATTTAGTAATTCTGTAAATCTCTTTTTCTATATTCTTAGTCTTTAGTCTCTTGTATAATTTATTATATACCTTACTTTTTAATTCATGAATAATTTTTTTTCACATCTTTCTTTGCACATTTGTATTTTTCAAATGTATCACTACTTCTTTTACTTTTAAGATTCTTATAGCAGTCATGTTTATTTCGTATATCAGTTTGGATTTTCTCGTTTCACCACCATGACTCCTTGTCTAATAGAGTCCGTCCTCTATATATTCCAAGAACCTCCCTACCTACATTCTTAATATTATTAGATATTTCTAATCACATAATTTCCAAATCACCATTAAAAGTCCAGATTACTATTTGAATTAATTTGTCTCCAAAAGTCGTTATATTTTCTTTTTTCAGTTTCCACCACTTAATTTTTGATTTCACCAATTGGTGAAATTCCTTTTCCCTTTACGGTTCATGCACGTCTACGACTAAAAACCTATGTTGAGTTACTACACTTTCCCCCGATATAACCTTATAATCTTTACAGATCCTTCTATCACTCCTTCGCATGAGAAAGAAATTTATTTGGTTGGCATTTGATCTATTTCCATATGTAATTATATGTGACTTTATTTCCTTAAAAAAAGTGTTTATGAGTATCAAATCAAATATTATGATAAACTCTAAAATAGTATCTCCTACCTCGTTCCCACTGCCAAAGCCAAAGTTACTATGTATGGTTTCAAATCTCTCGTTATTTTCTTCTACATGTTCATTTAGATCTCCCCCAAAAATAGTTTTTCTTTATTGGGTATGACTTGAATCAATTCATTTAAATATTCTCAAAATTATTTTTTATTAATTGCATCTGTAACTATTTGGGGCGTATAAGTACTAACTATATTAATTATGTTTTCTTCACTAACTAGCTTAATGAGTAAAATTCTCTCTTTTTCTTTTTATCTTCACTACATTTTTTTTTTATAAATCGTTATGGATAATTATTTTTACCTAATTTCTAGTTCTATCCTTACTTGTGTACCAAAATTTATGTCCATAAGACTCTAATAGTTTAACTTTCTTTCTCACTCACTTAGTTTTTGGGAGATAAACAACAACAACAATCAGAATTTTAATCATAATAATTGGGGTTGGTCTAGAGTAAGCGCATATGTATACAGTTTTTCCCTTGTATTTTTGTAGAGAGACTGTTTCTACGTCTTGAAACTGTGATCTCGAAATCACCAAATGAGTAATTCAACTGTTTCACCAAGGTTCGTCCAAAAAAAGAATTTTTTTGTTGAAATAATGAATATTGTAATAAAAGTGAAGTAGGTGATCTAATGACTATTTCTTCATCATCAACCCCGAAATCAAATGATGATCTTAGACTTGAAAATCGGTTTCGCTTCATCGTCTTTAGAGTGGACATTGAGAAATGCGAGGAAGAAGACAATGTTGTCGAAGAACTTGATGACAATTGAGCCTTCTTGTTGATGATCTTGGGAAATAAGTTGAATCTTGAGTGCATCTTGATGGGGTTGATCATCAACTGCCTAAACAAAAAATAAAAATAAAAAATTCTTTTGCCTAAACAAACAATCCAGACCCAGATTACTCTCCATTGCTCCATGGTGTTGAATTCAAGATTCAATTGCCGGGACCTTGTTTTACTTGTTGTTGGAGATTATTATTGGTAGGCTCTTAGTTCTTTGTCTTCTTTTCTGGACTTAAGGAAGCAAAGGTCACAACCTGTACATTTCTGAGTACAACTTCATGCATGTGTAATCAGCCATGATAGCCATGATAGAGTGAAGAAATCCCTCGCGAGTGCAGTCTGATAAATTCCCTTCTTGGACGGATGAAACTGAGGAATAGTAGTGAACTCTTCTTGAGCGCAAAACCAATTGAAAGCTTTTTGCATTCGGAGGCACTGCAATCTGAATTCACAGTATACCAAGAAGATTCTGACTTCAATTTCTTTGAAGCATTTTTAATCTTCTTAATTCCGTGCTGAAGCGTCAATGCCGGCAACAGAATTCTTGCATCACAGAAATCCAAAATTGGGTTGTGATGTGTCTAGCTAAATGGCATATCAATGTATGCAATTTAACTTTTCTCCCATTTTTCTCATGGTACATTCTAGCTCATGGAATGGTAATACTAATATAATATTAATCTTTCTTAAGACCCTTCTCAGCAGAAACCAAAATCATCAGTGTCCAAAATATGATCATAAAGGCCTGGGCCATCTGCTTGCTGAAGCTTTTTGTGTGCACCTCTTAGTCACCTTTGAATCTGCTCCTGTCTCGGTTCCTCCCCCATATACATGCATCACACAAAAAAGCTTTATCTTTTCTGGTTTCAGCATTGCAGAACTGCAATGACTTGTAGCAATTTTAGTCTTACCGTCTTCGTAAGCATTTCACACACACCTCCAGTGAAGGCGGAGAAATGAAGATGAAGACTGCTTCTATGGTGCTACCTCTCACTGACCTACCTCCTTGCACATCAATGCTAAGAATGCACATCAGTTCTGAAACAAAAGGAAAAATATAGCGAAAATAATAAATTGGTCAATGCTATTTTACATTTCCAGCATTCGCTGCTAACTGAACTGCAGGAATGCTGGTTCTAAAGAGATTGCTATGAACAGAGTTGTATTCAAGAAACTTGCATTCTTTTATTTCCTCGTCCATCATGTTTATATCGGGGAAATGGTAATGCACCGCATCCTTCTCATCCTTCCCTGGCGCGCGAGATGTATGGCTAATTGAAAGTTTGAAAACGTATGGAAATTTTTCCATCAGTTTGGATATCAGTCTGCCCTTTTCCTGCACCCGAGGGACCGCTAATGACAACAGCCGAGAACTTCTCTGTCCAGCCTTGTCCTTGCTCAGTGCATTCATATCAAGGGGAAAAAAAAAAAAAAAAAAGAAACGAAAAAAAAAGAGGTTTAAGTTTCATCAGGGAAAAAAAAAAAAAAAAAAAAAACGAAAAAAAAGAGGTTTAAGTTTTAGGGGGAAAAAAAAACGAAGAAGTTCCGTTGCCGGGAATCGAACCCGGGTCTTTCGGGTGAGAGCCGAATATCCTAACCGACTAGACTACAACGGATCATGACAGTTGAACCCCAGAGATTCTTGAAATCTTTCTTAATCGGCCTAATTTTCAACACACCTCGTCTTCTTCCCTACCCCAATTTCTCCAACAATATTGTCTACTTTTATAGTTCTTTTGTCTCAAATTTTCAACCCCATTATACTATGGAAATCAAATGTGTTGTCACAAACAGCTCATTCTCTCAATCCAAACTGTTAGAAAAGGGATACGGGTCCACCCATGAGGGCAGACCTACAACCCAATAGTTTGAAATTTGAAGGATAGAGGGAGTGGTTATTGGATAACTGCCCCTCAACTCCCTTATGTTGTAAAAGGGTCCCTCTCATTTTCCTTAATCTCTATGAGACAACAAAAGAACCTTTGAAATATTGAAAAGGAGAAGAGGGCTTGAAGAATATGAATTGATCATTTCACCAAGGCATTGGGATTGTGAACTATAGGGGGTGATCCGATTTTGTGATGCTTTCTCGACCTAAAACACCCATCCGTCAAAGAAATAAGTGATCCAACCTAAAATTTAGATTCGAGATATTTTCGTATAAAAATATTTTTGTTGATTCGTAAGAAAATCTTCATTGGTATCAGAGCATGTATAGCTTATTTCCTGCCTAATTTGGGTATTTAAAAAAATAAAAAAAAACCATGCATGATCTTAGAGGTTCATTAATGCCATCTTGAAATTGACTTATCGAAATACTCTTAATTTTATACCATAGCATGCTTATGAGATTTAGATCTGATTTGTAAAATTTTGCATGTAACGGATGAGTATATTAAAAAATATTATAAATCCTAACTGAAACTTAATGTACTCATAATTTTAAAATACAAGATTTTGTAATATGAAATTTATGTGATTAGATTTTTCATGAAAAATGCTTTCCAACCATATAAATATCTTAAAAAATGGTTAAGAATTGAGAGAGATATGGTCTGTCGAAAATTCGTTCGAAATCTGAAAATTTTGAGGAAGAAGATGAACAATATTTTTCCTCTCCCACTCTCGGCCATGGCAAGTGACATCCACCCCCAACGCTAGAGAAGTTCGATTAAAAATCCGACACCACTGTTGAACTTAGAGATATAAAAAATGGGGGGTAGCCAAAATTTGGTGACACGGATCCTCTTGGAAGGTGGAGAGTGGCCTTCATGCGCCATCGCGGGTGAGTGATAGGTTTTCAGAGTTTATTTTGTGACAGTTAGGTCCTTTGGTGAGTGGGGGCGCATAAAGGGTTTATTTTGGTTCCAATTTTCACTAAAATAAGTTTTATATTTATTGTGATTTTTATGTAATTTATAATTTATTTTTCAGTGATGAAAAATATTTTTTATTGATTATTAAATCAATAAACAGTTAGAAAATTACGAAAAATAGTTATTCAGTTTGGATAATTCTGGAAAAAGTTTTTATATGTGTGAAAATATATTTTGGTTTTTTCAATAAATTTTAATATATTTTTCAGAGTTGAAAATTATTATTTATTGATTTATAATCAATAAATGTTAGAAAATTATAGAAAAATCATTTTTCTGTCCTGGAAAATTTTGAAAAAAATTTTGGTGTGACTAAAAAATTATTTTCTTAATTTTGGCTACTTAAGTGTAAATTGTTTACACTTGTTTTATTTTTATACTCTTTTTTTATGTATGAAAAATTTATTTTTTCAACATAAAAAAATGTTTGAAAATTGAGTGTATTATTTAAAATAAATAATTTTGTTATTTATTATAATATTATGGTTGGCTATGTGTTTAACCTAATATTATTCCCATTTTCAGAGAAATGGTAATAATCGGCCGCATTCTTGGAGAACTTTCGGGTCTCTTAGGAAGGGAAAGAGATTTGAGAAGTTCAGAGCATTTAATGAAGTTGGGTCAAATGTTGACGTACAAGATGGACCCATCTCATTCTTTGCCAGATCATTTAGAGATCATGGAGCAGAAACGCTTGGAACTCATTCAGCTTAGTCATTCCTTTTGGGGGATGACGTGTATATACTGAGAAATTCTCTGCCTCCTTATTGGGCTAACGTGGTTGATAAGTTACTTGCTGAGAATGAACACATGATTCTTGATGTTGTAAGTCCAATATTAATAGAAATATAGAGAATCAAGAATTTCGAGATCCAAGTGAAGATAAAGATTTCCCAAAGTACGAATAGTTCCCTAAATGCTGTAAGGAGGTTCGCTCATAGAAATAAACTATCGAAGGGAATTGCAAATATGGTATCACGAATGGATGTATCTTGAATCAGATAATTTATTTGTATGTTCTTTCTTTCGTATGTGGTAAATGTTTGATTAGAATCATAATCATATAATAGATGAACTTTTGAAATTTTAGTTTCTTTCGAATATATGTCAGTTATGTTCATTATTTATGATCATGTATGCAAAAGGACTTTTTAAAGTCTCTCCCCTGAACGAAAATTTTGGATTTGTAGAATTTGAGTAATTCTCAACCAGAATTATGATATTATTTAAATACTTTATGTATTTAAGTGAGAGTTTTTAGGTTGGAAAAATTTGAGTAATACTCACCTAAAACTTATAAAATTTTTGCAACTTTAAATTAAATTCGTGATAGTGATACATTAGGACCATAGATGATGATTGAGATTCTAGTGAACTTTCGATTCTATACCTGATGTTGACCTATTATGGATGTTAATCTTGAAGTACAAAATTACGTATATAATATGAGCATTAGTATATATGTTTACCCTCTTAGAAAATCCAAACCATAACATCAAAGTCTATTATTAGGAACTTACACGAAAATGACAAATTGAATGACAATGATATGAGATATGACGCCATGAAATGTGTTGAAAGAATAAGATGCCGTGGAAAGCATCAAGCATGTCAAGTAATACCCCGTAGTGGGCAATGCTACCCTTTTAAGGGAGAGAACTAGATGCTGAACAGACATGGAACTAATAGATTCCACTACTTGAGTGACTCTGGTTAGTTTTCAAATTGAAGACATGATACCTAAATGTGAACAATACTTTGATTGCTCATGACATTATGGTGTACCTCAAAGAGATATAGAGGTACCAGTGACTCACTTTAGACAGGTGACTATGAAGTTTGATACCTATAAAGGACGTAGTGATCACAGTATCAAACGACAATTGAGGGTCATGTCTAAAATGATTAGAGAGTGGGAGTCAGCTGGTTATGTTTTTTCCAATGAATAGAAAGTTCAAATTTTGATCTGATTCATTCTTATCGAGTGGGAGCACCTGAAAGTTAGTTTGATTTACAAAGACAGTGTGAAAACTTTCTCGAACATTGTTTGCCACGTTTAGTTTGGGAATGAGCAGCTTTGTACTACAAGATTCATAGCTGATGCTTTGTTGAAGAGTATAGTTCCAAGAGAGTTTCAGACTCTAAATGTTAGAGGAACTAAAACAAAAGCAAGAAAGGAAAGAAGATTGTAGACGAATCACAAAAGAACATCTTTGGATAAAAGAACAGATAGAGAGATAATTATGAGTTTTTCGTCGATTGCTTTCTGGTAGTGGATAATATTTAGAGAATGATATAAGAGTGAACGTTAGAGGAGTTGATACTTGTAAACTACAGTTACAAAGTGGCTGAGCTTTCATTCTGCATGAGGTTCTCTACGTGTCAGAAATTCGACAGAATTTTATCTATTCTTATTCTTTTGGAATTTAGCTATGATTTGAACTTTCAAAGATATAGGGTTTATTTGTCTTTGAATGACATGTGTATTGATTCTGGACAACTTGCAAATGGTTTCATCATTTTGCAAATGTTGATAATGTGACATAATAGATTTGGTCACTTTAAGGTAAGACAGGATAAATCAACTAGTGAGAGCAAAATTGTTGGGTTTACTCACAAAAATTGATTTATCAACATGTGAATGTTGTCTTGATGGCAAAATGAAGAGAAAACTATTTGGAAAAGCCATACGGGCTAAATTTCCATTGCACTTAATCTATTTAGACATTCGTAATCTAATAGATATGAAGAGTATGCATGGAATTTTGTATTTCATTACGTTTATTTATAATTTCATATGTTTGACCATATCTGTTTGATTTTTCACAAGTTTGAAGCATATAAGTATTTTAGATATTATATGAATGAGATAGAGAATCAGACGGATAGATGGTGTAAATATCTATCGGATCAATTTAAAAATCTGAGTAATGAAAGAAGTATAATCTAACATTTGACCATTCTTTATACACCTTAATAGAGTGGTGTTATAGTGAAAATAAATAGGATATTGTTGGATATGACAAGATCCGTGATGACGCAAGTTAACTTGCCGATTTCCTTTTTGGAGATGCCTTGTTAACTGCAGACTATATTTTTGAACAAAGTGTCTTCACAAAAAGTACCAATGACATGATACATACTTTGGACTGGTAAAGGGTCGTGTCTCAGTGACTTCAGACCTCGGGGAATAGTAGTTTGTATTTGAGATTTTTTCAATAAATTTGAAAAATTTGGGTCCCTATAGAAATAAGAGTATCTTTATTAGATACTCCAACCAATCTAAAAGTTGAGTATTTATTTATGAGTAAGAAGATGGTACTACAGTATAGATTTAATCACGGATGTCATATTTTTGGAAAATGATTTTCCTATTACAGGAGATGTGAAGGACATAGAACTGTTATTTGAATTAGTTAATTCAAATGATAACTTTGTCTATTAGGGATTATTAGAATGGTGATGATCCCAGTGGGAGGGATTTAAAATCTAACGATCCAACCGAGTTACAGACTCAGAAAAGTGTTAGGAAAAACGTGCCTAAGCGTCACTTGGGGATTGAAGGGCACGTATTTGTTGTTTCTTCAGAAGATAAAGAAGAGTCTCAGAATGCATATGAGACTTTATCTTGTCCCATCAAGGGTGAATGGAAAAGGCAATGGAAGAAAAAATAGGAGTTAATGAAGTCCAACCATATTTGAGAATTGGTTGAATTTCTATCAGGGTGTAAGGATATTGAGAATGACTGGATTCTCAAAACCAAGCGTAGGACAGATAGAACTATTGGGAGATAAAAGGTTCAATTGGTAGTAGAAGGTTACACTCAGTAAAAGAGTATTGATTATGAGGAAATCTTTTCCTAGTAGTGAGATTTATCTCTATTCTCGTGGCAATAGTGGCAAATTTGGATTTAGAATTAAGTCAGTTGGATGTGATGACTGCCTTCCTCAGTGGTGAACTTAAGGAAGAAGTTTATATGGCATAACTAGAAGGTTTTGTCATTGAAGGCCAAGTAGATCAATTGATGGCCTTAAGTAGTTTTCGAGACAATGGTGTTTGAGATTTCATAGATATGTGATCTTTTATGACTTATCATGATAGACGAAAACCATTGTTTTTATTTAAAATGTCCATTGACAAGTTTGTAATTCTATCCTTATATGTTAAGGACATATTATTAGTGGTGAATGATAGGAGTATGACCTTTGAGATGAAAGATATGGGTAAGGCAGATTGAGAATTGAATTCCAGAAAAGTTGTTCTAGGAGATTACTGGAGTTATCTCAAAAGTCTTATATTATAAAGACTCTGGAACAGTTCAGCTTAAAAGATTGCAGATCCACTGATACTTCTGTGACTATAGGTGATAGTTCAAAAGATGACATATGCCCTAAACTCCTAATGAATAGATGAAATATCTGGAACATCGTAGTTTTAGTATAACTGAGAATTTGAAGTATGCTATGATGTGTACACGTTTCGAAATTTGTCATGTTATGGGGTTTTGGTCGGTAGGTATCTGTCCAATTTAGGAAGAGTGATTAGATTGTTATGAAAAGATTGTTGGGATACCTGAGTGGAACTGTAGATTATTTCCTTCATTATTAAGGAAATGATTTAATATTGAAAGGATACATGAATGCTCATTGGGGAGGAGATTTGCATGAGAGAAAATCTACATCTGATTATGTTTGCTTGTTCATTGATAGCATTATCTCATGAATAAACAAGAAATGAACCTGTGTATCACTTTCTACGATGGAAGCAGATTTGTGATTAATACTTCCACAGTTCAGAAAATGAGTTTGGTTAAGTGGATATTGCAATATTTGGAGTAGTAAGTAACCTAGTGGGAGTTTGATGATTCATTGTGATAATCGGTCAGCTATTGCTTACGCGTAAAACTCTGAATATAATGACAAAACCAAATATAGACACAAAGATCAATTTTGTCAGAGACATGATTGAAAAGAGGGAAATGATATTGAGATATGTATTTATGCATTTGGTAGTGGTTTATCCTTTTTTTGGAGGCAGATACCTAAAGACATGTTTGTGAGACATGTTAGATGACATGGATTGCATAGATTGTGGCAGTATTTGTTACTGTGGTAGTGATTATGATTATATACAGAAAGTATATACGTTATAATACTCATATTCGTTGACATTCGAATTTTATTTTTGTGTCCAAAATTCTTGTGTCTAGAATTAAAAGTATGTCGAGCAAGTTTTGAAATTGGCTAACTCATATGAGCAATCGCTTCTAATGTCTGTGTGACATGTAGAGATAAGGTGTGTTAATTTGTGGTAGATTAATACACATACAAGCCGCCTTAGTTAAAGTCTAAGCTGAGATTACCGGTTATTATACAACATATATGGTAATCAAAATGGATTCCCCACAATCCATTAAACTTGTCGAATAGCTAGGTGTGAGTTTTCCTTGATGTTGTGAGATTTTGGAGGACTTGTAAGAAAGAAAACTCAGGTCAAGTGTTGTGTATACTTGGATTAAGATCTGTATGATGCGTTATTTTAGAAAAGAAGACATACGCTTCCAAATAGAAAAGAAAGTATTATAACACGTGTTTTCATATCACTTGTACTTATGTGACCATATGAGTAATGAGATGGTACATCCCTCTTTATCTCATTATGTCTATCTCATTGTGTGGGATTCAGAGGTTCATGCTCAACCTCAATTTATACCATTAGGACTTTTGTTTGTCTCTTGAGATTTTATTTTAGTGTTGCTACTTTAGCGTGTCATCAAGAAACCATGGTTGATTCGGTTTGGCGATGCATATCTAGGAAAATTGTTATGATAAAGTTGAAAGTTAGTAGTATGAAAGGAAGACTGTCTTTGACTAACACGTTACTTTGTATTCATAGGTCGACCAATTATGTCTGTAACTTAGTGTTTAGAGACGTAATTGTGAATACATGATTGGATTTAAGTCAAATATGCTCTTACATTGTTTTGAGGGATGAGAGATACATTGACTGTGTCGAATAAAAGAAGTATGGGATATAGCGAGATATGATGTTCTCATCACCAATTTGATGACGAACTATATATATCCTTAACCGGTGTATAGATTTAGAGCTCTTGGTATTCTCGCGGGTCACACGATCCTTTTGCCTGTATAAAATTGGTGTTCGAATGTAATGATCATGGTGCATGCGGTTCTAGCTCTCATGTGCAAGTGGGAGATGTTAGAAAAGGGATGCGGGTCCGCCTATGAGGGTAGACCCATAACCCAATATTTTGAAATTTGAAGGATAGAGAGAGTGGTTATTGGATAACCACCCCTCAACTCCTTTATGTTGCAAAAGGGTCCCTCATATTTTCCTTAATCTCTATGAGACAACAAAAGAACCTTTGAAATATTGAAAAGGAGAAGAGGGCTTGAAGAACATGGATTGATCATTTCACCAAGGTATTGGGATTGTGAACTATAGGGGGTGATCTGATTTTGTGACGCTTTCTCAACCTAGAATATCCATCTGCCAAAGAAGTAAATGATTCAACTCAAAATTTCGATTTGTGGTACTTTCGCATGAAAATATTTTTGTTGATTTGTAAGAAAAACTTCGCAAACAGACCACTGGTAATATCCCTTTTGTTTTGATTAGTGAACTTAACTCAAATTTAAGCTTATGCTGCATATCCCTTTACTTGTCTCACCATAACAATGGGGGTTTGAAGGTTGAAATGAATTGAGGTTTAGTTTATCATTATTATTTTTTTTTCTGGCACACAATATCCCGAATCTTTGTTTTTTCTTAGTCTTCTTTATAAATTATAATATTTTCTTGCTCCAAATTTGAGTTAATTTTGTCCATATTTGAAACTTTTGTACTACCCGCCTCTGAAAGAAAGTAGAATTTCAAGTGCGTATTATTGAGTTTGGAAGATTGATTTTGTGTCTTGGGGTTTTAGTTTTATGCGTTAGATTTTTTGTCCCCTTGCTTATAATTTGATTGTGCTATGATTTTCTTCTAATTTGCTTTATATGTGAAGGTCCCTTTATGCCTGACATAAGAAAAATTTATAATTACAAGTGGGAATTATTGGAAATCATTTATAGTTGTCTCTGAAGTCTGAAATCAGCATCCGAAACTCTGTGAATTCCATGTTTGTTTTGAGGAAAATTTCTGACATAGAGTTCAAACTTTGTTGAGTAAATTATTTTAGCTTGACCCACTTTATCTTCAAACTTGTCAAACATTTACTTTCTATAACCAAAGGGTCTGTAAAGACAAAGTTTTTGCTGATGTGGTAATTGCTACACGAAAATCCAAAGTTGCGACTAATGGCTCAGGGAAGTGCTTGTTAATTTATTTACTTTAGTATCATTATTATTATATCTATCTGAGGATATTTGATAACTATATTTTTATACACTTGAATTTATTTTATTTTAGATTTTATTTATGACTTTTAAGACTATTTTTAGGTTTTATTTCATGATTTTATACTGATTATTTTTGTGGATTTTATTTTAGGATCATTGGGCTTATTTAAGGATATTGGACTACACAGACAGCTGTTAGTATTTTGGGTACAACTTTTTGCTCCAATATCCTATTGACTTGATTCTTATTGGGTTGGAAAGAAGATTTCAAGGCCTACAAATCTTATGAAGATATCAGAGGTTGGGTTAGATCAGAAGATATCTGAAATTTGAGTCAAAATTACTATAGTGTTAGAAATTAAGGCCCATGAGTTCTAAAAACCTAAGTCTAAGTGAAATATCAAGCTGTTATGAAGACTTATGAATTTTTAGTCATCTAGGACTCTTAGAAATTAGATTATAAGAAGGAGATATTCTTTACACTAGAGGAGGAGAGAGGAGAAACCCTAGCAGCCACCTCCTTTGGAGGAGGATTCTTTGGAGTGCAAAGGGAATGTTTTCTTTACCTTTCTTGTTTTTCTTTATCATGTCTATTTAGATTTCTTATTCCTATGACTCGATGAATTTTGTTCTTTGATTAATAGCATAGTTTTATTTATTTCTTTCTCTTAAATCTTTATTGGTATATTCTTTTTTTGATGAGATTTTATTGTTGAACTTAATGTTTCATTCATATAGGTACCTACTATTTGATGATTTGTGATTACATACGTGAGATCGAGAGAAAATTGTATGAAATTTGACCAATACAATAAAATCCATATATGGTTATGAGATTGATGGATGATTAATTCTATGTGTGGGGATTTTTAGGGAAAACCCTAGATTACAGATATTTTATAAATTTTAATGCAGTTCGGCCTAATCAAGATTGTATGATTATTTGGTTTTGTTTAGTCAAATTAAGATTTCATTGCATGACCATTGAATAATCTAATTTAGGAAAATCTATCATCATCAAGAATGAATCTTTAGTCAATAAAGTTTAAGAGATTTGAAAGATTTTGACCATGTGAAAAAATTGAAAACAAATGAAATTGATGTCCTAAAGTTTTATAAAACTAGGATTTATATCTATCAATATTTCTATTTTTAATATTTTTATAGTTTTAATATTTTTGCTATTTTGATTCGTTCTATCCAATTTAGATAGTTTTATATTTAGTGATATATAATATCCTCATGGGATCGACACTTGTTCTGCACTATACATAATAATCGATTAGGGTATATTTGCCCGAAATCGTGATACACCTAAATCACGTAACAAGTTTTTGGCGCTGTTGCCGGGGATATTCATGTATATCAATAAAAATCATCTTGTTTGAGATTTGACATTATTATTATTTTTTTATTTCTTGTCTCTTTTTTGTTCTCAGATTTTTAGGGTTTTTTATATATTTCTTACTCCCATATAGAATTAGATTTTTTAGAATTTTTTTTAGCTGTCTAAAAATAGATTAAGGAAATTGGTCAAACAACCATGCGTTTTGAAGGATTTTGACCTGCTAAATAAAACCTGTAGCATAAGCTACAGGCACCGACCTATTTTCGTTAAATTTTGTCATTTTCATAGGCTTTTCCATTTTTTTTAAAATTTTTTTCATGATTTTTAGAATTTTCTGATTGTTTTCTTGGGTTTTTTTTGTATTATTTTGTTGTGTTTTTGTCATTTCTACATTTATATAGGTATTATAGATTTTCTTGAGTGGTTCTTGCAATTGGTTTTGAAGTTTGAATTTTGTGCTATTTTTGGTGTCCGTAGAGTGCATGTTGTGATCCAAGAGTCTTGATCTAGATGATTTCGATCTTGAGATTGAAAAGACATTATGAACCATTTGTAGATAAGTCGGAGAAGTTAAGGAGGAAGAAGCAATGACCCATGAAAATAGAGCAATGAGGGAGTATTTGATGTTTAGATTTCAAGACATTCAAATTAGTATTGCATGATCCACTTTGGAGGTAAACAATTTTGAGCTCAAGCCGAGTCTCATCAGAATGGTGCAAGCAGATCAATTTGGTGGTGAAGCATTCGAAGATCTAAATAGCCACTTGAAAAATTTTCTAGAGATCAGCAACACCATCAAGTTAAATGGAGTCAGCGCAGGTGCCATCAAGTTAAAGTTATTCCCTTTCTGTCTTAGGAGAAAGGCAAAGGTATGACTGAACTCATTCTTTGCTACTCATTTTATAAGTTGGGAGATTCTTTTTCAGGCATTTTTGGCTAAGTATTTTCCACCTGATAAGACAACTAAACTACGTAATGAAATTACTAGTTTTAGGTAGTTTGCGAGTGAATCTTTATATCATACTTGGGAACGATATAAATATTTGATTAGGAGATGCCCATATCATGGTATACCTGATTGGTTGATTTTGAAAACTTTTTATAGTTGTCTTTTAAATTTTGTCAAAATTACCATTGATATTGCGGTAGGGGGTGCTTTTATAAGCAAGTCATATCATGAGGTATGGTTATTATTAGATGATATGACATCTACTCAGTATGATTGGTTTAATGAGCATGAGATTCCTAGGCAAAATGCTGGTGTGCATAATGTTGATAGTTTTACCATGCTTAATGTGAAAATTGACTCTCTGATTAATTGCATGAAAACTAATCAACTTAATGTTGTGTTTAACCATGCCTTATATTGTGATTATTGTGGTGATTCTACTTACATATCTTTTGAGTGTCCATAGGTGCAGCAAGCAAACTACATTTCTAACTTTGGTAGACCTCAGGATAACCCTTACTCCAACGCGTATAATCCTGGATGGAGGAACTATATCAATTTTCATACAATCAAGGAGAACCACAAAGAGTGAATATACTAGATTTTTATTCAAGGAATCCACAATCAAGAGAGAGTAAGGCATCATGGGAGTTGGCAATTAAACATTTGGCAACTGCAACAAATGAAAGGTTTGAGAGGCTTGAAAATAAAATTGATCAATTAACTAATGCATTTCATTCTTGTATGCCAGATAGATTGTCAAGTGACATTGAGAAGAACCCTAGAGAGTAAGTTAATGCAATCTCATTGATGAGAGGAAAAGAATTGTAGGAGGTACCAAATTTGTCCAAGAATGAAGAGGATAAACAAGAGACAAAGGAAGAGATCTAAAAGTCTACGAATAAGAAGGCTGAGACACCAGATTCTAAACATGGAAGTGTTTTTATGTTTTAGTGATTCTAAAACCCTTGTTTCTTTTCCTGGACACACTTTATGTGCAAAAGTACAATTTGAAAATTTTTTAGAAATTCTTAAGAAATTGCACATTAATATTCCTTTTTTAGTTGTTATCAGACAAGTACCTAGATACGGGGAATTTCTCAAGGGAGAAATCACTAACAAGAGAAAACTTAATGAAATTTCAAAGGTCAAGCTTACATATGAAAATGTGATAATTAACAAGAAAAGGACAAAGGTATGGTATGATACAATAAATGGACATGCTATGAAGATTTATAAGAAGAGAAGATATTACTAAAGAGGAACCTACAAGTTCACTGACTTAATCAAAGGAGTTTTTTTGTTCTTTTCTTTTGATTTTAGATTGAATTATATTACGGACAATGTTTGGATTAAGTGTGGGGGGAATGCATTGCATTTTGATTTTTATGTGTTTTATTTATTTCATTCTAATTTATAAGACATTTTTTTTTAGGAATTAGGATATTTTTATTTAGGAATCTTGATTTTCGCTGAATTTCTTAAGTTTTGAAAAAACATTTTTCAAGCCAACTAGATTTTCTCAAATATTCTAGTCCTTGTATGTTACTTGTCTTGAATTGGATTGCATGACAGACGATTGGTATTAGTAGTTATTTGGTACATAAGTGGTTATTCATTTTTTTATAGTTGATTTGGAGGATAGACATGCAAGATTTAATATCGAATTTATCTTAGTGAGGATTTGAGTCTTAAAGAGCATTTTTTTTTGCTTTCATCATTTTTCTTGCTGAGCGTATATCACGCATGATTTGGTCATTCTAGAACTTGTTTTGTTATACATTTTGAGACCACATTCATAATTTTCATATACTAAAATGATTAAGACATTTAGGATTACACACTTTTGATTTCAAAAAATACCATCCTAATTATTTTTTACCCCTTAGTTAACCAATTTGAGTTTAAACCTTTTCTTTCATATGTCACCCACATAATTTACCCCTTGACATATCTTTCTCTAACTCCAGAATTTGAACTCGAATTCACTAATATACTTGTAGTTGATGGCATGACATTATGTTTTTAGGTATTATTGTTTTATTCGAGTTTTATATATGTTTTTAGTCATTATTTTATTGAGTAAGTTATGAAAAAAAAAACCAACAAAAAAATGAAAAATGAAAAAGAAAAGAAAAGAAAAGAAAAGTGCTGGTTGAAAAAAAAAAGAAAAAGAAAAAATCGAAAAAAAATTGAAAGAAAAAACAAAAAAAAATATTTTTCATTCTTGATATTATTCACTCTTATAGTGAAGTCATTGTTCTTTGTTTTGAATAAGTGATTTATCATATTGTTTAGAGTTTGTATTTTCTTTGTTTTGATGTAACAATGCCATGTTTTGATACTTAGGTATACTTAGTGAATCATTTTAACCATATATCATACCCGTTATCCTATCCCTTACTTTAACCTCATTACAACCAAATAAAAACCTTTTGATTGGTGTGTGGATTTCATATATAAGTGGTGGAGATTTGATATATGAGCAAGTTTATGATAATGTCATTTCATTGTATTGATTTGAGTGATATACATACCTTTACATGAAATGAGTGCTTTGAGTAGTTTGTTAGTATCTTCTTTCATTCTATTGAGTGAATCGATTGTGAAGGTGGTTGAATCTTGCATTGTTCTTGATTTCAATGAGACTGTAGGAGATGCCATAATTTTTTTAGTACTGGATACTACGAAATATTGATTTTCTTGATTGTAATTCCGATTTGAACATGTCATATACATGATTAGGGAATTGGGAGGTTGAATTGGTTTTGGAGAAAATTTATTCTTACTTGAGGACAAGCAAATATTCAAGTGTAGAAATATTTGATAACGATATTTTTATACACTTGATTTTATTTTATTTTATTTTATTTCGGGCTTTATTTATGATTTTTAAGACTATTTTTAGGTTTTATTTCGTGATTTTATACTGATTATTTTTTGTGGATTTTATTTTGTGATTATTGGGCTTATTTAAGAATATTGGACTACACAAATAATTGTTAGTATTTTGGATACAACTTTCTGCTCCGATATCCGATTGACCTGATTCTTATTGGGTTGGAAAGAAGATTTCAAGGCCTACAAATCTTATGAAGATATCAGAGGCTGGATCAGATCAGAAGATATCTGAAATTTGAGTCGAAATTACTACAGTGTTGGAAATTAAGACCCATGAGTTCTAAAAGCCCAAGTCCAAGTGAAATATGAAGCTGTTATAAAAACCCATGAATTTTTAGTCATCTAGGACTCTTAGGAATTAGATTATAAGAAGGAAACATCCTTTACACTAGAGAGGGAGGGAGGAGAAACCCTAATAGCCACCTCCTTTAGAGGAGGATTCCTTAGGGTGCAAAGGGAATGTTTTCTTTACCTTTCTTGCTTTTCTTTATCATGTTTACTTAGATTTCTTGTTCCTAGGACTCGATGAATTTTGTTTTTTGATTAATAGTACGGTTTAATTTATTTTTTTCTCTTAAATCTTTATTGGTATGTTTTTTCTTTGATGAGATTTTATTGTTGAATTTAATGCTTTATTCATATAGGTACCTACAATTTGATGATTTGTGATTACATGTATGTATAGAAAATATTGCATGAAATCTGACCAATACAATAAAATCTACATAGGGTTATGAGATCGATGGATGATTAATTCTATGTGTGGGGATTTTTAGGAAAAACTCTAGATTACAGATATTCCATAGATCTTAATATAGTTTGACCTAATCAAGATTGCATGACTATTGGGTTTTGGTTAGTCGAATTAGGGTTTCATTGCATAACCATTGGATGAATCTAACTTAGGAAAATCTGCCATCATCAAAAATGAATCTTTAGTCAATAAATTTTAAGGGATTTAAAAGATTTTGACCATGAGCAAAAAATTGAAAACAAATGAAATCGATGTTCTAGAGTTTTATAAAACTAGGGTTTTTGTCAATCAATATTTCTATTTTTAATATTTTCGTAGTTTTAATATTTTTGTTATCTTGATTCGTTAGGTCTAACTTAGATATGATATTTTATATTTGGTAATACAAATATCCTCGTGGTATCGATACTTGCTCTGCACTATATATAACACTCAACTAGGGTATATTTATTCAAAATCATGATACACCTAAATTGCGTAACAATATGAATTGAGGAAGTAGATCTCGATAGGTGGTCTTGCTCCACATGAATATGTTTTCGAAGTTAATCCTTTATAACTCTTTCTCCTTTGGTATAGGTTACTATTGGTTAAAGAATGTCGACAAGGCTCCAAATGTTTCTTTGGGAAAAGTTGTGAAAGCAAGGTTTAAATAGTTTGTTGCAATGAATATGCGCAACAAAAAAGCTTTAAGGGTAGAAATTCAGGACAATTGATTTTCTCTTGGAGTCTTTATCTCAGTTGGTTAGACTATGACTTGAAAATAAACCTTTTATTTTTTTCAAGTATATTTAGTTATTCCTTTCTATTGGTTATGGCTGATCATTTGTCTGTGGAGGAAGTTACTGGAATTAACGAGGCCTTCCAACTGACGGACACTACCAACCAAGGCAAGATCAACCTCCATGATCTAAGCTCTGAGCTATAAAAGCTTGGCCACCATATTGGTGACCAAGATCTAAAAATGCCAATGGAAACTGTTTGTGTTCCAGACCATGCTTGGATATGATTCCAACCAACTTCACGTATTCCAATAATAATAAGTTTTTATAATAATCTTTGTTGGAGCAATAATTTGAAGTCCCACCCTATTTGTGAGATCAACACATTCTCAGATGACAAATTTAAAACCATTGTAAATATGGTTGATGATGTGCAATCAGTGGGAAGCAGTTTAACAACACTTCTAATTTGTGCGATTCTAGATAAAGATATCTTTGTTTTGAATATTGAATAAATTGATGGATGTCTATTAAAGTATATAACTTTACTACTATCATAATAAGATATTTTGTCAAGACACGAGCACCTGATGACTCAGTAGTTCATGGAACACATGTCATCAACCAATCATTGTGGATAAGTATTAACTTACCATTGTGGATAAGCATCAATCGTCCAAGGCACGTGTCAGCAATTGAGGAAACGACTCATCACTTTCCTTGCCTAAAGGTACATTGAGCCTTGACATCTCATGCCACCATATGATATGTGTCTAGGACACGTGTCACTTTCCTTGCCAATTGTCCGACACATGTCAACCGTTTATGCAACAAGATGCTGACTCATCACCAAACCAACTCCTATAAATATCCCCACCCCCTTTCCAAAACAAGTGTGGTCCAAAAAAGGAAGAAGAACTTGAGATCATAAGATAGAGAGAGAAAGGAGGGGAGAAACTGAGAAAGAGTTCAAGAAGTTTCTTTGACTATATTTAATTCAAATTCCTCTTTAATACATATCTTTGCTCTATATCAACTTCCTTTTATAACATGTCATCAGCATGAGACTCTATCAAAACATAAAGTTAAGATCAACCAAATAAAAATCTACCTTTATAGTAGAAAAGGAGGTTTCATTATTAAAGTATTCTAAGGTGTGTTTTTATCGATTTCTTTTTAATGGTGAATCCTGCTAAACTTGAATTTCTGCCTCTCGATATTTCTGAAAAAAATTATTTATCATGCCTTTTGATGTTGAAATGCATTTGAATACGATAAGTCTTGGAGACACCATCAAAACAAAAGATGTTACTGTACAAAATTGTGCAAAAGCAATAATTTTCATTCGGCATTATCTTGACGAAATTTTGAAGACAAAATATAATACTATTAAAAATTCTCTTGAGTTATGGAAAAAATTAAAGGAAAGATATGCCCATCTAAAAATGGTCGTTCTTCTTAAGGCCCGATATAATTGGATACATCTGAAGTTGCAAGATTTCAAATCCATTAATGACTATAATTCTGGAATGTTCAAAATCATATCCCAATTGAAATTGTATGGAGAAAACATAACTGAAGAAGATATGTTAGAAAAAACTTTCTCCACCTTTCATGCCTTGAACTTGCTCCTGCAATAGCAATATCGAGAAAAGGGATTTAGGAAATATTTTGAGTTAATTTCATATCTTCTTGTGGCCAAGCAAAATAATGAATTATTGATAAAGAATCAAAGACTCGACCAACTGGTAGTAGTCCATTCCCTGAAACGATTACGACTAGATATGAATATGGGAAAGGTTAAGGTCAAGGTCGTGGTCGTGGCCGTGGTTGTGAACACGGATATAGTCACAGTGAAGTGTCCATTACAATAATGATAATCGTATCAATGACTGATCAAATCAAAAAGGGCAAACATCACCACCAGAAGTGGGATGATAGTGATGGAAAAGAAAAAAAGAAACCCTCAAGAGATTCTGATAATGTCTGCTACCGATGCGGTGTCAAGGGACATTGGTCATGTGTATACCGAACTCCAAAACATCTTATTGAACTATATTAAACCTCTTTAAAGAAGAAAGATAAAGATGTGAAAATAAATTTTACCAACCCATATAATGACGTTGATATATATATAACTCATCTTAGTATAGTTGATTTCTTTGAACATCCTAAAGGAAAAATTGATCATTTGATTAATGATGGAAATATCTAGATGTATATTATAAATGAATAAATTAGTTTTAATGTTTTTGTAATGTGATACACTTTATTTCTGATTGATTTATTTATTTATAATTCTATACATGCAAATTAATAATCTCTTTTATTTACTCGTAAATAAGATATGGATATTGTTGATATTTTGGAATGTATGAGAAGTGAAGAAGATATATGTCTAATTGATAATACTACAACTCATACGATACTTAGAAATAAACATTATTTTTCCAACCTAAAGTTGGGAGAAACAAATATTAATACCATAAGTGGTACTACAAAATTGATTGAGGGTTCCAACAAAACAAATATGTCTTCCTGATGGAATAAAATTAGTTATACATAATGCACTAAACTCTACTAAATCTCATAGAAATTTGTTAAGTTTTAGAGATATTCATCAAAATGGATATCATATTGAGACAATGAATGACAACAATATTGAGTATTTGTGCATTACAATTGTTATTTCTGGAAAGAAACGTATAGTAAAGAAAGCACCATCTCTTTCATCTGACTTATACTATACTAAAATCAGTGCAGTTGAAATACACCATTTGGTAAATCAGAAATTTATTGATCATAAAGACTTTATTATCTGGCAAGATCGACTAGGGCATTCTGGGCCGATTATGTTGAGAAGAATAATTAAAAATTCTCCTGGTCACACCTTGAAAAATCAAAAGGTGTCGAAATTAACTGAATTCACATGTGTTGTTTGCTCTCAAGGAAAATTTATTACGAGACCTTCAGTAGTCAAAGTAGAAACTGAATCTCCTAGATTTCTGAAAATAATTCATGGTGTTATATGTGGACCAATTCCTCTACCATGTGGACTATTTAGATATTTCATGGTACTAACTGATGCATCCACAAGATGATCACATGTTTGTCTACTATTAACTCACAACCTGGCATTTGCGAGACTTCTTACTCAAATCATTAAGATAAGTGCATAATTTTTAGGTTATCTGATTAAAACAATTCGAGTGGACAATACTGGTGAATACTCGTCTCATACTTTTGATGAATATTTCATGTCTATTGGTATCAATGTTGAATATCCTGTAACTCATGTTCATACACAAAATGGTTTAATTGAATCATTTATCAAAAGATTGTAATTGATTGCTAAACCATTATTAATGAGAACTAAAGTCCCAACATCAATTTTGGGACGTGTTATTTTATATGCAGCAATACTTATACTTTTAAGACTAACACACTACCTTGAGTACTCCCTTCTACAATTAACTTTTAGTCATAAACCCAATATTTCCCATTTAAGAATTTTTAGATGTATGGTTTATGTCCCTGTAGCGACACCACAACAAACTAAGATGAGACCCCAGAGAAGATTGAGAATATACATTAGGTATGAGTTACCCTCTATCATTTGATATCTTGAACTTTTGATAGGTGACAGTTTTACTGTAAGATTTGCAAATTATCATTTTGATGAAACGAATTTTCTAGCATTAGAGGAAGAACAAATGGAATGTATTACCATTAACATCACTTGTTCCTCATACAAAAGATTGTAAACTTGAGGTTTAAAGAATAATCTATTTGCAGAAGATTGCAAATCAATTATTTAACGTGTTCACTGACTCCAAAAGAATTACGAAGTCGCATTTTCCTGCTGAAAATATACCAATTAAACTTGTATTCCAGCTGGACAATCCCCAAGTGCCGTAGCAAATGAGTCCAACACACATTTAAAGCATGGTAGACTTGTTGGCGCCAAAGATAAAAATTCTCAAAAGAAAAGAGGATCTACTGATCATGATTATTTAAAAGAATCGAATAATATAAAGAATCTCATGAGATTATTGATTACAGAATTTAGACTCCTACAGAGCCTGACATAGCTCCCAAAGAGCACAAATTTCAAACTTCTAAAGAGAATGTAAAAGAATTTCCATAAATTTAACCACAACAAGAAATGTTGGGATAGAATTGAAACAATTGTGAATGATATTTTTGTATATAATGTTGCACTTGAAATTATGGATGAAATCGAGGATTATGAACCAAAATTTATTAAGGAATGTCAGAAAAGAGATGGTTGGCCAAAATGAAAAGAAACAATCCAATTTAAATTGGATTCATTGGCTAAACGTAAAGTTTTTAGACCTATAGTCCAAACACCTGAAGGTGTAAAATCCGTTGGATATAAATGAGTATTTGTGCGAAAACGGAATGAGAAAAATAAAATTGTGCAATAAGGCACGTCTTGTAACACAAAGGTTTTCATAAATATCAGGTCTTGATAATGATAAAACGTTTTCTCCTATAGTGTAAGCGATTATATTACATTTTCTTGTGGCCTTAGAAGTATATGAAAAACTTGAGATGCGTTTAATGGATATAGCCACTGGTTACCTATATAGAACATTAGAAAATGATGTCAATATGAAAATCGCTAAAAGATTTAAAATGCTTAAAGCATGTGATCAAAATTCTTGAAAAATTTGTTCCATTAAAATGCAAAGATCACTATATGGTTTAAAGCAGTCAGGAAAAATGTGATATAACCATTTAAGTGCAGTTTGTTGTAAAAAAGGTTATTCAAAAGATCCAATATATGTCCTTGTGTTTTTCTTAAGAAATTTGAAATTGATTTTGTGATCATTGTAGTATATGTTAATAATCTGAATCTTATTAGAACTTTTGAAGAGATTTCCAAAACTTCTGAATATTTGAAAAAAGATTTGATACCAAAGATTTTAGAAAAACAAAATTTTGTCTTGACTTACAAATCGAACATCTGAAAAATGAAATATTTATTCACTAATCAAATTATACGTCTAAAGTTTTAAAACATTTCTACATTGATAAAGCATATCCATTAAGTACTCCAATGGTTGTTCGATCACTTGATGTTGGAAAAGATCCTTTCAGACCACAAGAAAAAATGAAGAAAGTTTTGGTCATGAAATACCATATCTTAGTGCCATTGGAGCACTTATGTATCTTGCTAATTGTACAAGACTTGATAAATCATTTGCAGTAAATGTATTAGCAAAATTCAGTTCTTCCCTGGCACGAAGACATTGGAATGGAGTCAAGTACATTTTTTGATATCTCCAAGGAACGATTGATCTTGAATTATTCTATTCAGCTAATTCCAAACCAGTATTGATCGGATATGCTGATGCATGATTTTATCTGATCCTCACAAATCATGATCTCAGATTGGAGACTTATTTAAATATGCCGGTACTACTATTTCTTGGCGATCCATAAAGTAATCTATAGCCACCACCTCCTCAGACCATGCTAATATCATAATAATTTATGAAGCAAACCGAGAATGTGTTTGGCTAAGATCAATAACTTAATATATTTTGAAGAACTGCAAGCTATCCTCTAATAAAGATATTCCTACGACATTGTTCGAGAACAATGCTACATGTATTGCTCAATTTAAAGGAGGATATATCAAGGGAGATAAAACTAAATATATTTTCCCAATATTTTTCTTCACAAATGACCTTAAAAAAAATGGTGAAATTGATGTGCAGCAAGTCCGATCAAATAAAAATTTAGTAGATTTATTTACCAAGACATTACCGACTGCAACATTCGAAAGATTGGTGAAAGGAATTGGAATGTATCGGCTTAAAGATGTTAAGAGATATTCTCAATAGGGGGAGTAAATACACTTAGAATAATATACTCTTTTTCCTTTATGAGGATTTTTTCTGCCACCAAGTTTTTTCCTAGTAAGATTTTAATGAGACCAATTCTATGTGTTATGGACATCCAAGGGGGAGTATTATGAATATTGAATAAATTGATGGATGTTCATCAAAGTATACAACTTTACTACTGTCATGATAAGACATTTATTACGACACGAGTACCTGATGATTCAGCAGCTTACGAAACACATGACATCAACAAACCATTGTGGATAAGTATCAACTGACCATTGCGGATAAGCATAAACCATTCAAGACATGTGTTAGCATTTAAGGAGATGACTCATCACTTTCCTTGCCTAAAGGTATATTGAACCTAGACACCTTATGCCACCATATGATATGTGTTTAGGACACGTGTCACTTTCCTCGCCAAGTGTCCGACACATGTTAACCATCAATGCAACAAGATGCTGACTCATCACAAACCAACTCCCATAAATACCCCTATCCCCTTTCCAAAACAAGTGTGGTCCAAAAAAAGGAAGAAGAACTTGAGATCATAAGATAGAGAGAGAAAGAAGAGGAGAAAGTGAGAAAGAGTTCAAGAAGTTTCTTTCACTATATCTTATTCAAATTTCTCTTTAATATAGATCTTTGTTCTGTATCAACTTTCTTATATAACTATCTTTTGATTTTAAAGCATTTGAAAGGTGGGAGGCTGAAGCCATTTCAGAAGAAGAGGATTTATTACTTTTTTGCCATTGAGAGGGTAATTTTGTGTGAGCAAATATAAAATTAAAGGAAAAGAAATTGCTCCAATTGACTAAAGGTAGAAATAGCTCCGTACTTTCTGAACTAGGAATCGCGATGCAGCTTTCTTCTTTGATTCTCTCCAAAAATTCTAATTGCATTTCTTTTGCCTTTTGTTTGGAGTGACATACTAACAATTGAAACTTACAGGCCGATGAAGATAGAGTTGGATACCTTAACTATGTAGAGTTTGTTGCTCTCTCATTTTACCCTAAAGGGATGGCAAATGACTATCATCCACGACAAGCCTTTGCTTTTTTTTGACAAAAACCAGAGCAAATATATTGTAGTGGAGGAATTACATGATGCCTAGGCCGATCGTATAGGTACTAACCTTGAGGAAGTCATCAATGCCATTATGTAGGATGTTGACACAGACATGGCATGTGATGCATTAACTCATAACCTTTTAAACACCACTGCCATATGACAATGATGAGCATATCAGTATGTTTGTGGGATAAATAACTAATTTTTCAATTTTTTTTTCGAATATTTTAGGATCGTTGATTTAGTTATGAAGAGCTTGTTGCTATGATGAAGGCTGGCACAGATTGGAGAAAGGTCTCTCGACAATACTCATGTGAGCGGTTTAAAGATCTCAACAAGAGATTGATTCAGGATGGTTCTGTGCGCGTCCTTGTTATGTACCAAGTTTAATGGTTGGCACCCCACTTGTTTTCTCCATGTATTTTGTTGTATGAAAATCTCTCTCTTTTTTTTTCTTTTTTTTTTAAAAGCAGATGTGGACGTGCCGGAGTGGTTATTGGGCATGACTAGAAATCATGTGGGCTCTACCTAGGCAGGTTCGAATCCTACCATTCACGATTTTATTTAATTGGTCTCTCAAACGGTTAACCCTAAAATTTAAGATTAAGATTTATGCTGTTGTAAGCTCCTGTTGTTGTTTTAAAAATGCTTTGTTTCTTTAAGCTCTATATGAGAAGCTCAAATTGATTATATGATATGTCCAAGAATTGTTATAATCACAGTCCCATCGGCTATTAATAAGGATATTGGAAAATATCGATATTAGCTCGCCAACCCAAAGACTTTGTACTTCCAAGTGAAATTCTACATCAAGTGCTTTGGCTTCATTGGAAATGTCAATGAGTAAGCATCAAATGGACTTGTGAATCCCAAGTTATTGGCAAAGTTGAGTTCAAACTTATCAGGCCAAAATTACTAGTTTTTTGGCCAAGCAGTATGGTAGTTCCCCTATTCTAATAAATCATCATCAAGATCAAGAGTTTGGACCTCCAGAAAGTAAAAGCAAATTGAAAAGAAGAGAATGTATGGTATCTTGTTTATCTTTTCTTGGTTTCCTAACCATTTATAAGGATATTCCTTTCTTCTTTTTCTTCTTCTTCTCGCTAGGGACATGTCTCTCCATTACAAATTAGATAATTTATACACAAGCAAACCTTCTAAAAAAGTTATAAAATCTAATATGCTAAAAAACACTTTAATTCCCAAAAAAATAATAAATAAATAAATAAAAATATAAAAAGAATTAGTCTACTTTAGTCTAATGTTTGATAAAAGATTAGATTAACCATTTCTTTTTTTTTAATTATTTATATTCGATATTTACGTTGGGTTGACTAAATTTGGTTTGAGTTAGGTTAGACTCTTGAGGGAACAAAACTCTCGTGACATTTTTTATATTCAAACTGAAAATTTTATTTAAAAGATATAAGTGTTCAGTTACGGGACCAACTAGGGTTTGTTAGATTAACCATTTCTAATGCAATTTACGTATACTATGATAATTTATCTTTTTACTATGAACAATGAAATGTTACATCATGTGATAAAAATATTTGATAACTTTATCGTGTTTATTTTTATTAATATTTGTGTATAAATAGATTTCTTGCAATTCTCAGAATTAGTCCAAGAAGAAGTTCCATTGCCGGGAATCGAACCCGGGTCTTTCAGGTGAGAGCCGAATATCCTAACCGACTAGACTACAACGGATTTTGCTCAATGCATAAAATATGTTAGTACTCATAGACCCTTGAAATCTTTCTTAATCGACTCAAATTTTCCAATCTATGAAAAAAAAAACAAATCCCATAGCTCGTCTTCTTCTCTACCACAATTTGTCCAACAATGTCGTCTAATTTTATTATTCTTTTGTCACAAATTTTCAACCCCATTATATAATGGAAATCAAATGTGCTGTCACAAACAACTTATTCTCCCAATCCAAACAGACCACTGGTTATATCCCTTTTGTTTGATTAGTGAATTTGACTCAAATTTAAGCATATGCTGCATATCCCTTTTCTTGTCTCTCAATGACAGTTGGGATTTGAAGGTTGAATTGAATTGAGGTTTGGTTTATCATAATTATTATTTTTTTTCTGGCACACACAATCTCCTTAATCTTTGTTTTGTTTTGTTCTTTTTTTTTTTTATTTAAGTCTTCTTTATAACCTATAATCTTCTCTTGCTTAAATTTTGTGTTAAATTGGTCCATGGCTGAAACTTTTGTACTGCCAGCCTCTAAAAGAAAGTAGAATTTCAAGTGGGTATTGTTGGGTTTTGAAGATTGATTTTGTGTCTCGGAGTTTTAGTTTTATCTTGCTTATAGTTTGGGTGTGCTCTAAATTTCTCCCAATTTGCTTCATATGAGAAGATCCCTATGTGCCTGACATAAGAAGAATTTACAATTACAAGTGGGAATTATTGGAAATCATTCAAAGTTGCTCTGAAGTGGGAAATCGACATCCAAAAATCTATGAATTTTAGGTTTGTTTTGAGGAAAATCACTGACCTAGAGTTTAAAAGTTGTTGGGTAAAGTATTTTAGCTTGACCCCCACTTTAGATTCAATCTAGTAGAACATTTACTTTCTATAACCAAAGGGTCTACAAGGACAAAGTTTTTCCTGATGGGTAATTGCTATGCGAAGATCCAAAGTTGCGACTAACGGCTCAAGAAGTGCTTGTTAATTTATTTACTTTAGTATCATTTTTATTATATCTATTTGAGGATATGAATTGAGGAAGCAGATCTCGAGAGGTGGTCTTGCTCCACATGAACATGTTTTTGAAGTTAATCCTTTATAATTGTTTCTCCTTTGGTGCAAATCACCCATGGTTACAGAATGTCGACAAGGCTCCAAATGTTTCTCTGGGAGAAGCTGCGAGAGCAAGGCTCAAACAGTTTGCTGCAATGAATAAGCTCAAGAAAAAAGCTTTAAGGTTAGAAATTTTGGGACCCCTTGAAATTAAAAGTAGATTAAAAAGAAGAGAATGTATGGTATCTTGTTTATCTTTTGTTCCTAACCATTGTAAGGGTATTCCTTTCTTCTTTTTCTTTTTCTTCTTCTTGCTAGGGACATGTCTCTCCGTTACAAATTAGATAATTTATACACAAGCAAAGCTTCTCAAAAATTTATAAAATCTAATATGCTAAAAAACACTTTAATTCCCAAATAAATAAATAATAAATAAATAAAAATATAAAAAGAATTAGTCTACTTTAGCCTAATGTTTGATAAAAAATTAATTATTGGTATTCAATATTCACATTGGGGTTGACTAAGTTTGGTTCGAATTAGATTAGATTCTTGAGGGGATAAAACTCTTGTGACATTTTCTATACTCAAATTCAAAATTTTATTTAAAAAATATTAGTGTTTAATCACAGTACCAACTAGGGTTCGTTAGACTAACTATTTCTAATACAATTTACGTATACTATGATAATGTATCTTTTTACTATGAACAATGAAATGTTATATCATGTGATAAAAATATTTGATAACTTTATCTCATTTCTTTTAATTATTATTTGTATATAAATAGATTTCTTGCACTTGTCTGGACAATGCTTCTCAGAATTAGTCCAAAAAGATTTATATATGATGGTATTAGTTTTACTCCTATTAGTAATTATCACATGTAGTTTGGATGGAGACACATCACATGAATTTCATATGAAGGAAAGAAATTAAAAAAGTAAAAAAGAAGAAGAAGTTCCGTTATCAAGAATCAAACCCGTGTCTTTCGGGTGAAAGCCAAATATCCTAACCAACTAGACTACAACAAATTTTGCTGATGGAACAAAATATGTTATTAGTCAAAGACTCTTGAAATCTTTCTCAACCGACCCCAATTTTCCAATCTATGCACCAAAAAAAAAATCCCATTGCTCATCTTCTTCTCTACCACAATTTCTCCAACTATGTCGCCTAATTTTACTGTTCTTTTGTCTCAAATTTTCAACCCCATTATATAATAGAAATTATTGGAGTTGATTTTTGCTTCACAGATACATACTCTTCCGACTCGAGCGGGAAACCGAGACGGTGGTGTTTGTTGGTTCTTCATGGATAAGAAAGCTGTAAAAACCCCACGGGGTTGGCCCGACGGGGAGACTGCGATACTCAAGTCAGTATGAGTGATAAGATAAAGACTGATAGTAGCCGTAGATATCATACCTCTGATCATATATAGAGTAAAATACGAAAGCATATGTTTGATCGTATAAGATTGAGCATGAAGCCCTACATTTGTTGGTGTATGTAAATGGGTATAAAACCTATCTCTAAATGACATATGGAATTGGGTATGGAACCCCCCTTCTGATTGATATATAGAATTGGGTATAGAATCCCCTGACTGATGTATAGATTTGCCTCTCTCTACTGTGTTAAAATTGAGTCCCCTCTGAGAGTTAACTATACTATATATTTATAGCATTCCCAGGAGTATAGAAAACCTTAGTTTCCTTTTGTCTGAGGTCTTTCAAAATGGTAGGGATTGTAATCAAAGACTTTTGAAAGATTTTGACTTCATTGAAATTAAGGAATGTTTTCCATTGAAGAAAGATTTCCTTCCTTCTTAAGAGTGCATGAGAATTAGAATTCTTTAGGAATGCGGAAAGGTTTGAACTTGGTAGTGATTGCCTTCCTTATCAGATAACCATGATGATTTTAGAAATCTATTAAACAGAGTACCATCATTTGCCCCCACTCCTAATGGCATTTTGAAGAAATAAAGTGGATTGTAAGAGGCCTCCTAGAAGACCAAGAGGTTAAGAGATCAGTAGGTTAGTAGACTGAGAGATCAAGTGATTAAGAGATCGAGTCATCGGGAGTCTGAGTGATTGGGTGATGAGTGATCATGAGATCCAAAGGTTAAATAATCGAGTGATTATAAGACTGACAGGTTGAATGATCGAGCAATTATGAGACTATCAAGTCGAACGATCGAGAGATTATGAGACTGATAGGTCGAACGATAGAAAGATTATGAGACCGATAGGTCGAATGATCGAGTGATTAGGAGATCGACAGTTCGAATGATTGAGAGATTATGAGACCAACAGGTCGAATAATCAAGCGATTGGGAGACTGATAGGTTGAATGATCGAGAGATTATGAAACCGATAGGTCAAATGATCGAGCAATTAGGAGACCGACAGGTCAAATGATTGAGTGATTGGGAGACCGACAAGTTGAACAATCAAGAGATTGGGAGACTAATAGGTCAAACAATTAAGATAAATACCAGACCGACAGGTCAAACGATCAAACAATTGGGAGATCGATAGGTTAAATGATCGAGAGATTGGGAGACCGATAAGTCAAATGATCGAATGATTGGGAAACCGATAGGTCGAACGATCGAAAGAATATTAGACCGACAGGTTAAACAATCAATCAGGGCATCATAACCCCGTTCGGGGAGTTAGATCCCAACGATAGATTAGGGCGTCATGGCCCCGTTCGAGGAGTTAAATTCCAATAATAGTCTGATGAGGGACTTCTTTTGCTCAAGGGAGAGGCATGAGGGTTTACTAACAGTAGATATGTAAATTCTCTTATAGGCAAAATGATTGAGAGATTATGAGATCAACAGATCGAGTTATCAGTGGATCGGGTGATTGGAAGATCAAATGTTCAACAAGTCAATGATCTGGAGATCAGGTGATCAGGAGAAGATATAGGACCAAGAGATAGAATCATCAAGAGACTCCCTCAGTTGGTTGTGGGCTTAGTGGGCTTTGAACTTTGCCAAGAGCAAATCGAGTGATTGAGAGGTTAGCAGACCGAGAAACTGAAGGGTCGAGGGGCTAGAGGTCGTGTGACCAAGAGTTCAGGCGAGCAGTGGTCGGGAGTACAGAATGCTTGTATTAAGAAAAGCAAAAGTAGAAGATCCAAAGACTGATCTAACGTTTGTGTTCTAACAGAATGATGTAACTCTTAGTGAATGTGAGAGGCTAGAGACCGATGCGAAAGAGTAGGGCCAATCGGTATCTCCCTGAATGATCAAAGATTGCCCCATCTATCGAACGAATAAGTCCTCCCAAATGAAGTTTATCATTAGTGATTTATCTCCTAAACGGCAAACATTGCCCAACCTATCGAATGAATGAGTCCTCCCAAACAAAGTCTATCGCTAGAGATTTATCTCTCCGAACGGGCAAATATAGTCCATCCTTTTGAACGAAATCTTTCAAATAAGTCCTCCTTTATAGAGTTTATCTTTAGGAATGGATCTCCCCAATGGATAGACTTGGCCCACTCTTTCGATTGAAATCTCTCAATGGAACTCTCTTAGGTAAACTCCCAGCCGAATATACATGACTTATACTTATAATCATACACCTCACATGGGATCTGCATCCACTTTCTCTCGGTTATCTATTTAGGGCCTTGGCACCCTGGACAGGACTCAAGTCTCTCCCTCGGTCTTTGTATTACATAAGGTCTCGGCACCTAGATGGGATCTAACACCCTTTCTCAATTTTCTATTTATGAGCTCCAGCCACCGGATATGATTTAACTCCATTTCTCTTGGTTTTCTATTTAAAATTACTATTACTGAACCTGGTGAGATTCAGCTCTCTTTTTGTTTGAAATTGCATCACATCAGTTGCAACAATGGTCCAATAAATTCCAATGATAGTCTGATGAGGGACTTCTTTTGCTCGAGGGAAAGGTAATAGGGCTTATTGATAGTAGATACTTAGATTCTCTGACAGGTTAAACAATTGAAAGATTACGAGATCAACAAATTGAGTTATCAGTGGATCGGGTGATTGGAAGATCAAATGTTCAACAAGTCGGTGATCTGGAGACTAGGTGATCGGGTGAAGATATAGGACTGAGAGATAGAATTATCGAGAAACTCCATCAATTGGTTATGGGCTTAGTGGGCATTAACCTTTGCCAAGAGCAAATCGAATGATCGAGAGGTTAGTAGACCGAGAAACTGAAGGGTCGAGGGGCTAGGGGTCGTGTGACCAGGAGTTCAGGCGAGCAGTGGTCGGGAGTACAGAATGCTTGTGTTAAGAAAAGTAAAAGTAGAAAATCTGAAGACTGAGCTAAAGTCTGTATTCTGATAGAATGATGTAACTCTCGGTGAATGCGAGAGGCTAGAGACCGATGTGGAAGAATAGGGCCAGGCTTTGCATTTATGAGTGTTGACTTGTTGTCGAAGGCGTTATAGCAAAGAGAATATATTGGAGCATTGTTATAACTGAGGTGATGAAATTTCAAACAAAAAGAGAGTAGAATTCCGTCCGGTTTAGTAATAGCCATTTTAAATAGAAAACCAATAGAAAGGGAGTTAAATCACATTTGGTGGCTGGAGCTCATTAATGGAAAATTGAGAAAGGGAGTTAGATCCCATCCGGGTGTCGAAACCTTATGTAATACAAAGACCGAGAGAGAGAGTTGAGTTTTGTCCGGGGCGCCAAGGCCCTAAATAGAAAACCTAGAGAAAGTGGATGCAGATCCCATGTGAGGTGTATGATTACAAGCGTAAGTCATATATATTTGGCTGGGAGTTTATCGAAGAGAGTTCCATTGAGAGATTTTAATCGAAAGAGTGGACCAGGTCTGTCCGTCGGGGAGATGCATTCCTAAAGATAAACTCTGTTTAGGAGGACTTATTTGAAAGATTTCATTCGAAAGGATGGGCTATGTTTACCCGTTTGGAGAGATAAATACCTAACAATAAACTTTGTTTGGGAGGACTCGTTCGTTCAATAGATTGGGCTATGTTTGCCCGTTTGGGAGATAAATCACTAATGATAGACTTCGTATGTGAGGACTCATTTATTCAACAGATGGGGTGATCTTTGCTCATTTAGGGAGATACCAATGGGTCGACTGATCAAAAGATAGAGAGGTTGACAGGCGACTAGGAGACCGACAGGTCAAGAGATTGAGAGATCGATTGATTTACAAATCAAGTGATCGAGAGATCAATAGATCGCCAACTTGAGTAATTAGGGGATCGTGAAATTGAGATACTAAGAGGTCCGATTGGTCAAGAGATCGAGATACTATGTGGTTTGAGCGATTGAGAGATTAAGATACCGAGATGTCAACAAGTCGAGTGATCAGCGTATCAGATGATCGGAAGGTTGAGAAACCAATAGGTTGATATATCTATTAAGCAAGTGACTGAGATATCGACAGATTTATAGGTTAAGTGATCGGCAAATCGAGTGATTCGAAGGTTGAGAGACCAATAAGTCATTAGATCTATAAAGCGAGTGACTGAGAGATTGATAGATCGATCAGTCAAACGATTGAAAGACTGACAAGTCGAGAGACCGATAAGTTGAACGATTCAAATGGTTGGGAATTAAGAGATCGACAAGAGCTTGGGAGGCCGACAGGCCGAACGGTTGTGAGATCAACTAGAGATTGAGAGGCCAACAAATGAACGGTGTTAAGAGTAATAGGTCGAGTGATCAAATGATCCAGAGGTCGAAAGACTTATAAGAGATTGAGAGGCCGACAGACTAAACGGTGGAGAGATCGAAAGGTCAGATGATCAAGGGCGGTATAGGCCTATTTGGGGAGATAAATTCCATCGGTAGATCAGGGCGATATAGGCCCGTTCGGAAAGATAGATCCCATCGGTAAATCAGAGGGGCATAGGCCTATTCGAGGAGATAGATTACATCAGTATATCAGACCGCCATGGGCCCGTTCAAGAAGATAGATCACATCGGTATATCAGGGCGAGATGGGTTCGTTTGGAAAGATAGATCCCATTGGTAGATTAGGATAACATGGGCCTGTTTGAGAAGATAAATTCCATTGGTACCCCTTTGGGGAGATAAATCCCATCGGTAGATCGGGACAATATGGGCCCGTTCGGGGATATAGATCCTATCGGTAAATCGGGGCGACATGATCCCATTTAGGGAGATAGATCTTATAGGTAGATGGGGGCGACAGGGGCCTGATCAGGGAGATAGATCCCATCGTTAGATCAGGGTGACATGGATACATTCGGGGAGATAGATCCCATCGGTAGATTAGGGCGATGTGGCCCCGTTCGGGAAGATAGATCCTATCGTTAGTTCGGGGCGACATGGGGTTGTTCATCGGTAGATCAAGGCGACATGGGCCCATTTGGGGAGATAGATCCCATCGGTAGATTAGGGTGACATGGGCCCATTCGGAAAGAAAGATCCCATCGGTAGATCAAGACGACATGGGGAAGATAGATCCAATCTATAAATTGGGGCGACATGGGGAAGATAGATCCCATCGGTAGATCAGGATGAAATCGGCCTGTTCGGGGAGATAGATCTCATCAGTAGATCAGGGTGACATCATCCCATTTGGGGAGATAGATCCCATCAGTAGGTTTCATTGTACATATTCGAAAGGATAATTCCGTCAATAATAGAACAAGGTTGATGACTGAAAAGTTCTTACCCGATCGTCATACTGAGAGGCATCCTGAAAATGGGCAGGTGGAGTCATAGCGATAGGAGAGACGAAACGAAACAGAGTGTGAAGTTTTTTTAGCTTATCAGTCAGTCATTTCCCATGGACGGTGCCAATCTGTTGGACTCGATTTTTGCTCCATAGATACCTGCTCTTGCTCCACATGAACATGTTTTTGAAGTTAATCTTTTATAATTCTTTCTCCTTTGGTGCAGATCACCCATGGTTACAGAATATTGACAAGGCCTCAAATGTTTCTCTGGGAGAAGCTGTGAGAGCAAGGCCCAAACAGTTTGCTGCAATGAATAAGCTCAAGAAAAAAGCTTTAAGGGTAGAAACTTCGGCACAATCGATCTTCTCTTGGGGTCTTTATCTCCGTTGGTTAGCCTCTGACTTGAAAATAAACCTTTTATTGTTTCCAAGTGTATTTAGTTATTCCTTTCTATAGGTCATGGCTGATCATTTTTCTGTGGAGGAAGCTACTGGAATTAAGGAGGCCTTCCAACTGATGGACACTACCAACAAAAGCAAGATCAACCTCCATGATCTAAGCTCTGAGCTATAAAAGCTTGGCCACCATATTGGTGTCCAAAACCTAAAAATGCCAATGGAATCTGTTAGTGTTCCAGTCCATGCTTGGATCTGATTCCAACCAACTTCACGTATTCCAATAATAAGAAGTTTTTATAATATCTCTATTAGAGCAATAATTTGAAGTCCCACCCTATTTGTGAGATCAACACATGCTCAGATGACAAATTTAAAACCATTGTATATATGGTTGATAATGTGAAATTAACGGGAGGCAATTTAATAACACTTCCAATTTGTGCGCTTCTAGATAAAGATATCTTTGTTATGAATATTGAATAAATTGATGGATGTCCATTGAAGTATACAACTTTACTACTATCATAATAAGATATTAATCAAGACACGAGCACTTGATGACTCAGTAGCTTACGAAACACATGTCATCAACCAATCATTATGGATAAGTGTTAACTTACCATTGTGGATAAGTATCAACCGTCCAAAACACGAGTCAGCAATTGAGGAGACGACTCATCACTTTCCTTGCCTAAAGGTATATTGAGCCTAGACATCTCATGCCACCATATGATATGTGTCCAGGACACATGTCACTTTCCTTGCCAAGTGTTCGACACGTGTCAACCATCAATGCAACAAGATGCTGACTCATCACCAAACCAACTCCTATAAATACCCCCACTCCTTTCCAAAACAAGTGTGGTCCAAAATAAGGAAGAAGAACTTGAGATCATAAGATAGAGAGATAAAGGAGAGGAAAAAGTGAGAAAGAGTTCAAGAAGTTTCTATCACTATATCTTATTCAAATTCCTCTTTAATATAGATCTTTGTTCTATATCAAATTCCTTTTATAACACATTATCAGCATGAGACTCTATCAAAGCATAAAGTTAAGATCAACCAAATACAAATCTACCTATGTAGTAGAAAAAGAGGTTTTACTGTTCAAGGATTCTAAGGTTTGTTTTTATCGATTTATTTTTAATGGCGAATCTTACTAAATTTGAATTTCTGTCTCTCGATAATTCTAAAAAAAATTATTTATCTTGGGCTTTTGATATTGAAATACATTTGAATGCGATAGGTCTTGGAGACACCATCCAAACAAAAGATGTTACTATACCAGATTGTGCAAAAGAAATAATTTTCACTCGGCATCATCTTGATAAAATTTTGAAGACAGAATATATTACTATTAAAAATTCTCTTGAGTTATGAAAAAATTTAAAGGAAAGATATGACCATTTGAAAATGGTCGTTCTTTCTAGGGTTCGATACGATTGGATACATATGGGGTTGCAAGATTTCAAGTCTATTAATGACTATAATCTATAATATTCAAAATCACATCCCAATTGAAATTGTGTGGAAAAAACATAACTGAAGAAGATATGTTAGAAAAAACTTTCTCCACCTTTTTTGCCTTGAACTTGCTCTTGCAGCAGCAATATCAAGAAAAGGGATTCAGGAAATATTCTAAATTGATTTCATGTCTTGGCCGAGCAAAATAATAAATTATTGATGAAGAATCAAGAGACTCGACCAACTAGTAGTAGTCCATTTCTTGAAGCGAATGATATGAATATGGGAAAGGTTAAGGTCAAGGTCATGGTCGTGGCCGTGGTTGTGAAACAGATATGGTTATAGACAAAGTGTCCATTACAATAATGATGATCGTATCAATGGTCGATCGAATCAAAAGGGCAAACATTACCACCAGAAGTGGGATGATAGTGATGGAAAAGAAAAAAAGAAACCTTCAAGAAATTCTGATAATGTCTACTACCGATGGGGGTCAAGGAACATTGGTCACGTGTATACCATACTCTAAAATATCTTGTTGAACTATATCAAGCCTGTTTAAAGAAGAAAGATAAAGATATGAAAACAAATTTTACTAACCCATGTAATGGTGCTAATATATATATAACTCATCTTAATATAGTTGATTTCTTTGAACATCCTGAAGGAAAAATTGATCATTTGATTAACAATGGAAATATCTAGTTATATATTATAAATGAATAAATTAGTTTTAATGTTTTTGCAATATGATTCACTTTATTTCTGATTGATTTATTTGTTTATAATTCCATACAATTAAATTAATTATTTCTTTTATCAACTTCATAAATAAGATATGGATATTATTAATAGTTTGGAATGTATGAGAAGGGAAGAAGATATATGTCTAATTGATAGCGCTACAACTCATACGATATTTAGAAATAAAAATTATTTTTCCAACCTAAAGTTGGGAGAAACAAATGTCAATACCATAAGTGGTACTGCAAAACTGATTGAGGGCTCCAGCTATGTCCCCCTGAAGGAATAAAATTAGTTATACATAATGCACTATACTCTACTAAATCTCATAGAAATTTGTTAAATTTTAGAGATATCCATTAAAATGGATATCACATTGAGACAATGAATAATAATAATATTGAGTATTTATGCATTATAATTGTTGTTTCTGGAAAGAAACATATAGTAAAGAAAGCACCATCTCTTTTATCTGACTTATACTATACTAATATTAGTGCAGTCGAAATGTACCATTTAGTAAACTAGAAGTTTACTGATCATAAAGACTTTATTATCTGGCATGATCGACTAGGGCATTCTAGGTCGATTATGTTGAGAAGAATAAATGAAAATTCTTATGGTCACACCTTGAAAAATCAAAAGGTGTTGAAATCAAATGAAATCACATGTGTTACTTGCTCTCAAGGAAAATTTATTACAAGACCTTTACTATTCAAAGTAGAAACTAAATCTCCTAGATTTTTGGAAAGAATTCATGGTGATATATGTGAACCAATTCATCCATCATGCGGACCATTTAGATATTTCATAGTATTAATTGATGCATCCACAAGATGGTCACATGTTTGTCTACTATCAACTCGTAACCAAGCATTTGCGAGACTTCTTGCTCAAATCATTAAGAAAAGTGCATGATTTTCAGATTATCCGATTAAAATAATTCGAGTAGACAATGCTGGTGAATACTCATCTCATACTTTTGATGACTATTGCATATCTATTGGTTTCAATGTTGAATATCCTGTAGCTTATGTTCATACACAAAATGGTTTAGTTGAATCATTTATCAAAAGATTGTAATTGATTGCTGAACCATTATTAATGAGAACTAAAGTCCCAACATCAGTTTGGGGACATGCTATTTTACATGTAGCAATACTTATACTTTTAAGACTAATACACTACTATGAGTACTCCCCTTTATAATTAACTTTTGGTCATGAACCCAATATTTTCCATTTAAGAATTTTTGGATGTGCGATTTATGTCACTGTAGTGACACAGCAACGTATTAAGATAGGGCCCCAGAGAAGATTGAGAATATACATTGGGTATGAGTTATCCTCTATTATTTGATATCTTGAACTTTTGACAGGTGACATTTTTATTACAATATTTGTAAATTGTCATTTTGATAAAACAAATTTTCCAGCATTAGGGGATGAACAAGGACAATTAAAAGGGAAATTATATGGAATGCATTACCATTGACATCTCTTGATCCTCATACAAAAGATTGTAAACTTGAAGTTCAAAGAATAATCTATTTGCAGAAGGTTGCAAATCAATTATCTGATGTGTTCATTGAATCTAAAACAATCATAAAGTCATATTTTCCTATAGAAAATGTACCAATTAAACTTGAATTCCAGCTAGACAATCCCCAAGTACTATAACAAATGAATCTAGCACACGTTTAAAGCATGGTAGACATATTGGTGCCAAAGATAAAAATTCTCAAAATAAAAGAGGATCTACTGATCATGATCATTTAAAGGAATTGAATGATAAAGAATCTCGTGAGATTATTGATGAAAAAATTCAAACTCCTGCAGAGCCTGACATAGCTCCCGAAGAGCACAAATTTCAAACTCCTGAAGAGAATGTAAAAGAAACCTCCATAAATTTAACCACAACAAGGAAATGTTGGGATAGAATTGAAACAGTTGTGGATGATATTTTTGCATATAATTTTACACTCGAAATTATGGAAGAAATCAAAGATCTTGAATCAAAATTTATTGAGAAATGTCAGAAAAGAGATGATTGACCAAAATAGAAAGAAACAATCCAATCTAAATTGGATTCATTGGCTAAACGTAAAGTTTTTGGACCTATAGTCCAAACACCTGAAGGTGTAAAATCCGTTGAAAACAAAATGAGAAAAATGAAATTGTTCGATAAGGCACATCTTGTAGCACAAGGGTTTTCACAAAGATCAGGTCTTGATTATGATAAAACGTATTCTCCTGTAGTGCATGCGATTACATTATGTTTTTTTGTGGCCTTAGTAGTATATGATTAGATTAACCATTTCTTTTTTTTTTTAATTATTTATATTCGATATTCACATTGGGTTGACAAAATTTGGTTTGAGTTAGGTTAGACTCTCGAGGGTACAAAACTCTCGTGACATTTTTTATACTCAAACTCAAAATTTTATTTAAAATATATCAGTATTCAGTCATGGGACCAACTAGGGTTTGTTAGATTAACTATTTCTAATGCAATTTTACTATGAACAATGAAATGTTATATCATGTGATAAAAATATTTGATAACTTTATCTTATTTATTTTTATTAATATTTGTGTATAAATAGATTTCTTGCACTTGTCTAGGTAATGCTTCTCAGAATTAGTCCAAGAAGAAGTTCCGTTGATGGGAATCGAACCCGGGTCTCTCAAGTGAGAGCCGAATAACCTAACCGACTAGACTGTAACGGATTTTGCTCATGGCATAAAATATGTTATTACTCAGAGACCCTTGAAATCTTTCTCAATCGACACCAATTTTCCAATCTATGCAAAAGAAAAAAAAAATCCCATAGCTCGTCTTCTTCTCTACCAAAATTTCTCCAACAATGTCATCTAATTTTACTGTTCTTTTGTCTCAGATTTTCAACCCCATTATATAATGGAAATCAAATGTGCTCTCACAAACAACTCATTCTCCTAATCCAAACAGACCACTAGTAATATCCCTTTTGTTTGATGAGTGAATTTGACTCAAATTTAAGCATATGCTGCATATCCCTTTACTTGTCTCTCAATTACAGTTGGGATTTGAAGGTTGAATTGAATTGAGGTTTAGTTTATCATAATTATTATTTTTTTTCTGGCACACACAATCTCCCTAATCTTTGGTATTTTTTTTTTAGTCTTTTTTATAACCTATAATCTTCTCTTGCTTAAATTTTGTGTTAATTTGGTCCATGGCTGAAACTTTTGTACTACCAAAGTGGGTATTGTTGTGTTTTGAAGATTGATTTTGTGTCTTGGAGTTTTAGTTTTATCTTGCTTATAGTTCAGGTGTGCTCTGATTTTCTCCTAATTTGCTTTATATGTGAAGATCCCTATGTGCCTGACATAAGAAGAATTTATAATTACAAGTGGGAATTATTGGAAATCATTCAAAGTTGCTCTGAAATCTGAAATCAACATATGAAAATCTATGAATTCTAGGTTTGTTTTGAGGAAAATATATGACCAAGAGTTTAAAATTTGTTGGGTAAAGTATTTTAGCTTGACCCACTTTAGCTTCAAACTAGTAGAACATTTACTTTCTATAACCAAAGGGTCTGTAAAGACAAAGTTTTGCTGATGGGTAATTGATATGCAAAGATCCAAAGTTGCGACTAATGGCTCAAGAACTGCTTGTTAATTTATTTACTTTAGTATCATTTTTATTATATCTATTTGAGGGTATGAATTGAGGAAGTAGATCTCGAGAGGTGGTCTTGCTCCACATGAACATGTTTTTGAAGTTAATCTTTTATAATTCTTTCTCCTTTGGTGCAGATCACCCATGGTCAGACCATGCTTGGATATGATTCCAACCAACTTCACGTATTCCAATAATAAGAAATTTTTTAATATCATTGTTTGAGCAATAATTTGAAGTCACACCCTAGCTGTGAATTCAACACATGCTCAGATAACAAAATTAAAACCAATGAAGTGCAACCAGTAGGAGGCAAATATGGTAGATGTGCCGGAATTGTTATCGGGCATAACTAGGAATCATGTGGGCTCTGCCCACATAGGTTCGAATCCTGCCGTTCACGATTTTATTTAATTGGTCTTTCAAATGGTCAACCCATTGTAAAAACACTTTTTTTTTTTGTGAGCTCTATGGAAAGCTCAAATTGATTATATGATATGTAACACCGAAAATTCGGTGTTAAAGATATTTTGTAAGTGTCTAGATAATTACAAAAGAAAATTTTAAATTTTAAAATTTATTGATTTTTGATTTTGGGGTTTTAAATTGGAATTTTTGGTATATAAAAAAAAAATATATATATATATATATCCGTGTTCCGATTTGAGGTACATACATTTTGTGTTGATGATAAATTTAGAGTTTTAAATAAAATGAGGGTATAAATATATATATATATATATATATTGATAATTGTTTATTAATTAATTAATTAATTTGTAAAAAAAAAAAAATATATAAAAAAAAAAAAAAAAAAAAAATTCAAAAGAAGGGGGGAGACGCAGCGTTTCAACTTGAAACGCCGCGTCCCCGATTGTCCCCAAATCGATTAGGGCAGAAGCCCTAATCGATCTCTGTTGTCCCTCTCTCCCACTCTCTCTCTTCGAATCTCCTCCCTCTCTCCTTCGCGATTTCTCCATCACAGCCTTCACTCTGCCATCTCCGCCGCTGCAACCACCACCGGACACCACCACCGCCACCTCCTTCTTCTTTTTTCTCTCTGTCTCTCTCTCTATCCCACAGTCTCTCTAGGTTTCTCTTTGCGCTCTCTCCCCCTCTCGCGATCGCTCGCCACCACTCCCTCCACCGTCCGCAACCACCACCGTGACCACCGCGAACCACCGCGGGTCACCATCTCTCGGTCTCACGAAATCTCTCTCACTCTCTGTCAGTCACAGTCGCTCTCGGTCTCTCTCTCTATCGATTTGCTCCACCGTGACCACCACTACGAGCCACCGTGTCACCGTCTCTCTGTATCCCTTTCTTCCGCGCGCGAAAGCCCTCTCCCGCGCGCGAAGAGCTCTCGCTCCTCCCTGCTTCCGCATCTCCTGCGAGCAGTCTCTTCTGCCACCTTGCAGAAGCCCTAATTGGAAGCCCTAGACCAGCAGAAAATGGACATCTGAAAACCCTGGTTTGAGACTGCGATTCCTTCCTCTCAGGTAAAGGCTGACTCTTAATTTTACTTCTAGGGTTTTGATTTTTCATAGAAATTGAGGCTAATTACTGAAGTCTACTTGAATTTGGAGCATTTCAGGTCTTGAACTAAATAGAGCTTGAATTCACCAGCGACTGGAAGCTAGGTTTGCACACTGAGAAACCCTAGGTGAGGGATTTTCAATCCCTTCAGTAATTCAAATTATTTTTGTTGAATTAAGGTAGAAACTACATCTATATATATTCTGAAATGTGTTAGACTTGAAAGAAATATATTTCCCTAAGTGTTTGTATGAAATTATTGAGGTTAAGTCTAGAATTTGATGTAAATTGGACTGTGAAGCATGTGAGAAAGTCGTAGATAGTATTAGAGTTGTATTTGATTGAATTACATAGTTTTCCTTGGGATTTGAATGGAAATCGGCGTGAATTAAATTAATATTAAGGAATTCGGGAGAAAATGGGTAAAATTGAGGAATATTGTAAATTTAAAGTCGTTAGTGATTTGAAATGATACTAGTTTGAGGAAACGAAAGTTTTGGAACGTAATTATGCAAGTTAAGGCTATTGTACATAAAAGGAGAATTTGAAAACCCTTTATTAGAGCTTTAATTGATCTTTATTCGTCTTGATTGGTCTAGGTTGACCTTTGGAGACTCGAGAAGAGTCGTTATGAGTTGATTTCGGAAATAGAGAGTGAATACCCTCTCTAGAGGTGAGTGGACGGTTCATTGTGTTCGTAAATGAGAAACCTGTTTAAAATTGCTTTGAAAATGATTTTGAAAGATTGTTATACGTTTTATATAAATTGTTTTGTGATTGTGGGTCATCTGAACTGAATTGTGAAATACGAATGCATCCATTGTATTTATAAATGCTTTTGTGCCATGTGATATTTGATATTGCTCTATGAGCTGCTTTGGCATGAAATTGTGGATTATTGGTTGAAATTATGGCACATTGTTGAGAAATGGATTGAATGAGAAATGGAGGGTGCCGCAGATGACTATAGTCATATACCTACCACGGAGCGACCCGACGGGGTGACGTGGTTTGAGGTTTAGATGTGCGGGGGAGTAGACGTCCCTCCCTCTGCAAAAGTCGTGCTATATCTGGTGCACCCCGGTGAGGCACGAGCCAACGCCAAGGAAGGGGGTTTGTTTTGAGATATTGGATAGTAAAACCCTTGGCGGATTTTCGTCTGGGTTTGGCCGCCCTGAGACGGAAGCATATTTCGATGGAACCCCAGGATTTTCTGAAAGAAATGATTGATATGGATGCATATTTGTGAAATGTGATTTATTGAAATGATTTTATGGATATGAGATGATTTATGAGTTATGCTTTGACTGCCCCACATTCACACCTTATTTATTAGCACAAATGCACCATTGCACTCCACTCACTGAGGAGTACCCTATACTCACCCCTCTCTCTCCCCATTTTTCGGAGGAGACTTAGTTGGGTGCCTACTCGAGGCTTGCGAAATATTTTTGCGGATCGGATAAGTATTGGCATGCAGGGTTACTTTTGGAGATTTATAGCTTGCAAAACATGGAAAGGGAAGTCTGTACATTCCAGCCGTGCGGATTTTATTGTTACTTGCTGAGTTGTCGGCAAGTATTGATAAAATCCGATGATTTTTGATTTATTTTGATTTACTTTGATTTCTCTAGTTTTGGAAAACGGTTTATATCTGTCTTTGGGACATTTGGATTGTAAATCTTAATTTCAATGCTTTTTCTTTGATTTTATGAAGTTTTGTACAACTCATACCGTTAGGATTTTATCGATCTTGGCTTTGTTTTCCTCGGGTAAGTGTTGGTAAAATCTGACGGCTATGTTTTGGGACTTCTTGTTTGTTAAATGCTTTCAGAGTGGCCAAGATGGTCACATTGCATGCGTGCATGTACAGGTTCCCGCTCCCCGTTGTGTGTTGCCGTGTAATCGTGCATGTACAGGTTCCCACTCCCCGATGTGTGCTAATGTATGATTGCATGTACAGGATCCCACACCCCGATGTGTGTCAATGTGTGTGTTTGTACATCCTTGATGAGCCGGATGGGCTCCTTGCATGTGTATTGATTTTTGAAATTTCTTGTTTTTTGAAGAATTTTATGAGTTTGATGATTTATTGTGAATTTGATAGCCTTGCGGAGTCCCGGTAGATGGGGAGGTTTTACCCATGTACCGAGACGACGCGGCGGTTGTCGCGTGGTCGATCTGAGGATCGGGGCGTGACATGATATGTCCAAGAGTTGTTATAATCACCATCCCATCGGCTATTAATAGGGATGTTGGAAAACATCATATGATATAAGCACACCAACCAAAAGACTTTGTAATTCCAAGTGAAATTCTGCATGAAGTGCTTCTGCTTCATTGGAGATGTCAATGAGTAAGCATCAAATAAACTTCTGAATCCTAAGTTGTTGGAAAAGTTGAGTTCAAAGTTATCAGGCCAAAGTTAACTAGTTTTCTGGCCAAAGAGTGTGGTAGTTCCTCTGTTATAATAAGTCATCATCAAGATCAAGAGTTTGGACCCGGTAAAATTAAAAGTAGATTGAAAATAAGAGAATGTATGGTATCTTATTTATCTTTTCTTGGTTTCCTAACCATTTATAAAGGTATTCCTTTCTTCTTTTTCTTCTTGCTAGGGACATGTCTCACCATTACAAATTAGATAATTTATACACAAGGAAACCTTCTAAAATTTTCTAAAATCTAATATGCTAAAAACCACTTTAATTTCCAAATAAAAAATAAGAAATAAATAAATAAAAATAAAAAAAGAATTAGTCTACTTTAGTCTAATGTTTGATAAAAGATTAGATTAACTATCTTTTTTTTTTTTTTTAACTATTGGTATTCGATATTCACGTTGGGGTTGACTAAGTTTGGTTTGAATCGGATTAGATTCTTGAGGGGACAAAACTCTCGTGACATTTTCTATACTCAAATTCAAAATTTTATTTAAAAGATATCAGTATTTAGTCACGGTACCAAATAGGATTGGTTAGACTAAACATTTCTAAGGCAATTTATGTATACTATGATAATGTATCTTTTTACTATGAACAATGAAATGTTACATCAGGTGATAAAAATATTTGATAACTTTATCTTTTTTTTTTTAATTATTATTTGTGTATAAATAGATTTCTTGCACTTGTCTGGGCAATGCTTCTCAGAATTAATCCAAAAAGATTTATATATGCTGGTATTAGTTTTGCTCCTATTAGTAATAATCACATGCAGTTTGGACGGAGACACATCACATGAATTTCATATGGAAGGAAAAAAGAAGAAGAAGAAGAAGTTCCATTGTCAAGAATCAAACCCGAGTCTTTTGGGTGAAAGCCAAATATCCTAACCAATTAGACTATAACAAATTCTGCTGATGACACAAATTATGTTATTACTCAAAGACTCTTAAAATCTTTCTCAATCGACCCCAATTTTACAATCTATGCACAAAAAAAAAAAATCCTATTGCTCATCTTCTTCTCTACCACAATTTCTCCAACTATGTCGTCTAATTTCACTATTCTTTTTTCTCAAATTTTCAACCCCATTATACATTGGAAATCAAATGTGTTGTCAACAGTTCATTCTCCCAATCCAAACGAAACACTGGTAATATCCCTTTTGTTTTGATCAATCAATTTGACTCAAATTTAAGCTTCTGCTGCATATCCCTTTACTTGTCTCTCCATAGCAATTGGGGTTTAAAGGTTGAAATGAATTGAGGTTAAGTTTATCATTATTTTTTTTTTCTGGCACACAATATCCCGAATCTTTATTTTTTCTTAGTCTTCTTTATAAATTAGAATATTTTCTTGCTTAAATTTTGAGTTAATTTGGTCCATATCTGAAAATTTTGTACTGCCTGCCTCTAAAAGGAAGTAGAATTTCATGTGGGTATTATTGAGTTTGGAAGATTGATTTTGAGTCTTGGGGTTTTAGTTTTATGAGTTAGATTTTTTATCCCCCTTGCTTATAATTTGGATGTGCTCTAATTTTCTCCTAATTTGCTTCATATGTGAATATCCCTTTGTGCCTGACATAAGAAGAATTCATAGTTACAAGTGGGAATTATTGGAAATCATTCAAAGTTAGCTTTGAAGTCTGAAATCAGCCTCCAAAAATCTATGAATTCCAGGTTTGTTTTGAGGAAAATCTCTGACTGAGAGTTTAAAATTTGAGTAAATTATTTTAGCCTCAAACTTGTCGAATATTTACTTTCTATAAACCGAAGAGTTTGTAAAGACAAAGTTTTTGCTGATGGATAATTGCTACGCGAAGCCTGTTGTCGTAGATATTGAAAATGGAAAGACGAAGAAAGATCCATTTTACATCAGCATGGTCAATTTTGGAGGTGGCAATAGGATCCATTACTGAAAAATCCAACTGGTAATGACATTGCTACAAGATATGAGCTAGGGCATGAGCTTGGTAGTGATGAATTTGGGTTCACACATCTTTGTATGGATATGTCGACTGGAGAGATGTTTGCATGCAAATCAATATCAAAGAAGAAGCTGAGGACTGCAGTTGATATTGAGGATGTTAGTGTTGTGGATGCTTGGGTGTAAATAGAGTGTGAACGATTGTATTAAAAAATTACTCTAGAATAAATTCTCCGAAAGAGTAATTTAATAACACAATATATCACTATAACTATACCTAAGAAAAGCTATTAAATAACAAAATAAAAAACATCAAATTTTAATGAGATTCGGCCAAATATGCCTGCATTCTTGAATACTACCAGAATAATATTTCACTAATTTCACTGAAATATTATAAAAATAGAGAAGAGAAAATTACCCTAAAGAGATGAGATGGCAACTTCTAAGATGATTTTCCTAAGGGGAGAGGGAGTCCTTATATAGAGTAAAAGAATTCCCTCCCTCCCACTTCTAACCCGATGTGGGATCCCCCACATCCTTTTTTTTTTTTGCCACAACCAACAAATCTCCACTTTGGCAAAAAATTCTTACAACTCTCATATAATATTGGTAGTATCTGCAATTTTTCATTTTCAATTGCTAATGCAGAAGCGACCATAACAAGAAGTTGGTCTAATAGTCTTTTTTTCCCTTTCTTTGTGCAATTGATTCATATTGCTGTGGAGGTTCTTGAATCTGAACCTTATCTTCTTCTGACTCTTCTTTTACCACAGTAGAGTCACTATTAGTTCCTTCAGCTGCTGGGATAATTTTGCTTCTTTCAAATTCCACCTGTTTAAGAGTACCATATGAGTGAAAGTAATCCAAAATACCCTTAGTATTATGGATTGTTGTGCCAAATTTCACCATCGTTTGTTTTCCTTTGATGCAATACTCACAAAAAGTTAATTTGCAAGCTTGAACTTCTTTCAACAATTCTTGATCTATCAGAAGTTTCAAGAATTTTTCTCCAGCATTTCCCATGCATAAATGTTATAATCTGTTTGCTTCTATCTCCCAATCATTAGTAAAAGATATTGCTGTGCCGCTATCCCATCAACTGTACTACCTAGAAATAGTGCACTTTGTTATTTTTCCTCACTCCCTTTAGCATCTAAGTGCACCCGAGATGATCTTTATTATTCTATTTTTTACCTTCACATCGAAGCCTTTTGATTCTAAGGATCCAATGGATATGAGATTCTTCATCAAATCTAGTACATATTGAACACTAATTAAGCTTTCAATTGATCTATACTGATTTCTCAAGCAAATTGAACCAATACCATATATGCTGAGAGAGACATCATTTGCTGTGTAGACCACTCCACCTTTCTATTCTTTAAAATCAAAGAACCATTCTCAAATGGGGGACATATGGTGACTACAAGCTGAATCCAGCAACCACGTACTATAATGGCTAGTTGATGATGCAACAACAAGTGTGAGGTCTAAATCTACATTATCAGATTCAGCTACATTTCAATTTGCAACAGCCTTCCCTTTGTCAGGTTTATTTATCAACTTGGGACAATCTTCCCTCCAGTTCCATTTTTTATGACAAAAGGCATATTCATCTTTCCTTAGTTTGGACTTTGACTTTGCTCCCCATTTTATCCCTTTATTCAGACTCTGCAAATGCCCTCTAATAACAAAAACTTCTACTTCTTCACCTAAATTCTCTTGGTTTTCTTTCTTTCTTAGTTCGTAACTATATAAGACAACAGTTACTTCATTAAGAGAGATAGCAGCTTTCTCGTAAAGTAGAGTAGTTCAAGATATTCAAACTTATTAGGAAGGGATCCCAACAACATTAGAACCAGATCTTCATTTTTGAAAGTCTCGTCCATGTTCGTCAGATCAGTCAACAATTGATTAAAGCTAGTGATGTGATCATTCAGAGTGGTACCCGGAACATAATTGAAACGAAATAGCCTCTTTTTCATATAGAGCTTGTTTTGACTGCTCTTTTTCAAAATTTTTTCTTCTAGTACCATCCACAATTTACTTGCAGAAATTTCTTTTGAAAAAGCATACTTCTGCTCTTTGGAAAGACACAATCGAATTGTATCGCATGCCAATCTGCTCATCGTTTGCTAATCCTTCACTCCAATATCATCTGGTTTCTTTTCTTCAATAGCAAGGTCTAGACCCTGTTGAAAAAAAATGTCTACAACCTCACTCTACCACATGCCGAAATGACTGGTACAATAAAAAATCTCCACTGTAAATCTGGCATTTGTCAATGCAGTTCTTGCCAGGATTGATGATGTCGACATAGATAATTTTACGCTGTTAGCCACTTTGCCACTCGTACTATTTAATAGTTGTCGATGTAATGCTAATTAACCCACAAAAATCTTTTTATGATGTGGAAAATCAGATTAGGCTGTAACCACAGAGTATAATAAGATCAACCGAGTTCAATGCCGATTAGCCCCAAGAAAACCTTTTTTGATGTGGAAGTTTAGATTAGGTTGTAACCACGGAATATACTTAGATAGACTGGGCTCTCTGATACCAATTATTGTAGAAACATGGGTGTAAATAGACTTTGAACAATTGTATTAAAAAATCACTCTAGAATAAATTTCTCAAAAGAATAATTTAATAAAATAATATATTAATATAACTATACCCAACAAAAGCTATTAAATAACAAAATAAAGAATACTAGAATTTAATGAGATCGAGCCAAATATGCCTACGTTCTCAGATACTATCAGAAAAATATTTCACTAATTTCACTGAAATATGACAAAGAGAGAGAAAAGAAAATTACCCTAAAGAGATGAGATGGCAACTTCTGGGATGATTTTCCTAAAGGGAGGGGGAGTCCTTATATAGAGTAAAAGAACTCCCTCCCTCCCACTTCTAACCCGATGTGGGATCCCCCACATCCCTTTTGGTTTTGTTTTTGTTATTTTTTTTTGCCACAACCAACAGTTAGGAGGGAGGTGGAGATCATGAAGCACATGCCCAAGCATCCAAATATTGTGTGCTTAAAGGATACTTATAAAGATGATGATGTTGTTCTTCTGATGATGGAGTTGTGTGTGGGTGAAGAGTTGTTTGATCGAATTGTTGCAAGAGGTCAATGCACAGAAAGGGCAACTGCAGCTGTTACTCACACCATTGTCGAAGTCGTTCAGGTAGTCCTATTGTCCATTTTAATTGTGCGTGTTTTCTTTGATCATCCCATAAGTCATAAATTTCTTTGCTTTTCTCTATGTGTTCGTGCTATGTGGTGTAAGACATTTTTCTTTTATTTTGCCATGCCGTTGCACCTACGTCTGTATGGTATCCTTTATTATGATGTTGTCTAGGCTTTCTAGATTTAGGTATGCAAATCTGAAACATAATTGTACATGCAGATTTGTAACACCTACAAGCTTCATGTCTAAATTTGAACAAATTTAAGATTTGGAGCATCTAGAAGAAACTCTAAACTATGACTTCTGTATTTTTCTGCTAGTTTTAACCATTCTGATTCGCTACGCATGCTGTGCCTGCTCATTTTAACCTGGGGAACATTTCTAGCTATTAGCTTTTATAAATTTTGGAATATTTAAAGAATAAAATTTGGTGAAAATTATCACTCGTTTATTGGAAAATTTTAATTATTGCTATAAATTTTATGCAGATTTCTCAATGAAAATATGGGAAAGGAACTTTAACGCTATCTAGTTATATAGTAGGTACTATAAAATCTATTTCAAAAGTTTCGAGGGTATTGATTATGATTAGAGTTTATGGATTTCTTCAAAATAAGTCTAATATTAAAAGCATCATTTATAGTTTATAGACTTATCTTATAGAGAATTTGCACTAAATTGGCCTTTTTCATTTGATTCAAAGATGTGCTTCTTTTGTTATTATTAAAAATGATTTTCTTGAAAAGTAACTTGCTCAAAACTTTCTTATGTTTGGCACTTTAATATTCTTAAAAAGGGTTGCCTTTTTTTCTTTTTTTTTTTCCTTCAAAGGAAATATTGCGAAATTATTATACATCTCCTAGTAAAAAAAAATTATATTTACCAGGGGGTATTTAGAGGATTCACTATAAAAAAAAGGGTTTAGCGACGGAAATTTTAGAAAAATTCATCACTAAAACTTTGAACGACGAATTTTGAAATCCATCACTAAATTTAGTGACGGATTTCCGTTTCCGTTACTAAATTTAGCGACGGATTTGGATTTGTCGCTAAAATTAGTGACGGAAAGAGTTTTCGTCTCTAAATTTCACATTTAATAAAAACACAAATTATATTTAATATAATTACAAAATTATCTTTAATAAAAATATAAAATTATATTTTAAAAATATAAAATTATAGTTAATAAAAAACAATACCCTAGTTTAATAAAAATATAAATTACAAATATATATTTAATAAAAACATAAAATTATATTTAATAAAAATATAAAATTATATTTAGCGACAGATTTGAAATCCGTCGCTAAATTTAGCAATGAATTTTTTTTTCCGTCGCTAAATTTAGTGACGGATATGAATCCATCGCTAATTTTAGCGACGAAAAATAATCCGTCGCTAATTAGCAACGGATTTCGGCTTTTGTCATTAAATTTGTCGCTAAATAACGACGAATTTTTTCTGTCGCTAAAATAGTATTCTTTTGTAATGATTTAAGTTAGGGCCAAGATTTTAGGAAGGTTGACCTTACATGAATAATTGGTCCACTTAATAATATTGGTAATTAAGTTTTCCAATCACTTAATTTTGAATTAATAAAAATTAACAAATTGTATAAACTCAAGAACTGATATTAGTTTTGCTCCTATTAGTAATTATCATATGTAGATTGGACTGAGACACACCATATGAACTAAGATGAGATTCATATCAGTAAAAAAGAATAAAAAAAGAAAAAGAAATTCCGTTGCCGGGAATCGAACCTGGGTCTTTCAGGTAAAAGCCAAATATCCTAACCAACTAGACTACAACGGAATCTGCCTATGACATAAAATATTTTAGTACTCAGAGACTCCTGAAATCTTTCTCAGTCAACCATCATCCTCAATCCAAGCAAAAACAAATCCTATACCTCGCTTCTTCTCTACGTCAATTTCTCCAACAATGTTGTCTAATTTTACTGTTCTTTTGTCTCAAATTTTCAACCCCATTATACAATGGAAATCAAATGTGTTGTCACAAACAACTCATTCTCCCAATCCAAACAGACCATTGGTAATATTCCTTTTGTTTTGATCAGTGAATTTGTCTTAAATTTAAGCATATGCTGCATATCCCTTTACTTGTCTCTCCATAACAATTGGGGTTTGAAAGTTGAAATGAATTGAGGTTTAGTTTATCATTATTTTTTTTTGGCACACACAATCTCCCTAATCTTTGATTTTTCTTAGTCTTCTTTATAACTTAACAAACTTTTCTTGCATAACTTTTGTGTTAATTTGGTCAATGGCTGAAACTTTTGTACTGCCTGCCTCTAAAAGAATGTAGAATTTCAAGTGGGTATCATTGGGTTTTGAAGATCGATTTTGTGTCTCGGAGTTTTAGTTTTATGAGTGAGATTTTTTTATCCCCTTGCTTATGGTTTGGGTGTGCTCTGATTTTCTCCTAATTGGCTTCGCATTTGAAGATCCCTATGTGCCTAACATAATAAGAATATAAAGTTACAAGTGAGAATTATTGGAAATAATTCAAAGTTGGCTCTGAAGTCTGAAATCAGCCTCCGAAAATTTGTGAATTTCAGGTTTGTTTTCAGGAAAATCTCTGACCGAGAGTTTAAAATTTATTGAGTAAATTATTTTAGCTTGACCCGCTTTAGCTTCAAACTTGTTGAACAATTACTTTCTATAACGAAAGGGTTTGCAAAGACAAAGTTTTTGCTAATGGGTAATTGCGATGCGAAGATCCAAAGTTGCAACTAATGGCTTAGGAAGTGCTTGGTAATTTCTTTACTTTATTATCATCATTATTATTTCTATCTGATGATATGAATTGTGGGAGCAGATCTCGACAGGTGGTCTTGCTCCACATGAACTTTTTTTCTTATAACTCTTTCTCCTTCGATACAGATCACCCATGGTTACAGAATGTCGACAAGGCTCCAAATGTTTCTTGGAAGAAGCTGTGAGAGCAAGGCTCAAAAGTTTGGTGCAATGAATAAGCTCAAGAAAAAAGCTTTAACGGTAGAAATTTGGGACAATTGGTTTTCTCTTGGAGTCTTTATCTCAGTTGGTTAGCCTATGACTTGAAAATAAACCTTCCATTTTTTTTCAAGTGTATTTAGTTATTCCTTTCTATAGGTTATGGCTAATCATTTGTCTATGGAGGAAGCTACAAGAATTAAGGAGGCCTTCCAACTGATGGACACTGCTAACATAGGAAGATTAACCTCGATGATCTAAGTTTTGGGTTACAAATGCTTGGCCACCATATTGGTGACCAGGATCTACAAATGATTATGGAAACTGTAAGTGTTCTGGAGTGTATTCGAGCTGAATCAAGCCCGAGTATCACTCAACTCGAACTCGAAATCAAATTTTTAATGGTACTCAAATTCAAATTTGAACTCAATGAGTAATAAGTAAAATGACTCAAACTCGACTAGTTTGTATAATAAAACCGCTCAAACTCGAACTCGACCAACAATTTATATATATATATAATATTCTATTTACCAACGATTCGTTGGTTTAGTGGGAAGGACACTAGAACTCCGCGCCAAGTGCTCGGGTTCGAGTCTTGAAAGTGGTAAAAACGATATTGGGAGAGCCCCCTCCGAATGAGGATCTGACTGCGCTCGACCTAAATTAGTTAGAGCAAAACTCCGAATATTAGGCGGTAGATCAAGTTTAGGGCACAAATATATATATTTTCTATTTAATTTAATTTTTTATATTATAATATTATATATATATATTAATATATGTTATCGAGTTACTCGATAAGTTTTTGAATTTAAAATTCTACTATTTGAATTCGACTCGAATTCGGCCAAAATCGAGTTGAGTCGAGCTGTTGACCGAGCAACTCGCGGGCGATTTGAAATCGATTTGATTTGTATAACAGCCTTAATCCAAACCATACTTAGAAATGATTTCGACCAACTTCACATATTCCAATAATAAGAAGTTTTTATGATATCACTCTTAGAGGAATAATTTTAAGTCCCACCCTCTCTGTGCAATCAACACAATCTAAGATGACAAATTTAAAACCACTGTGAATATGGTTGATAAAGTGCAATCAGTAGGAGGCAATTGAATTGAACAACACTTTCGATTTGGGCACTTTAAGAAAAGGATATATTTTGATTTTAAAGAATTTGAAAGGTGAGAGGGTGATGCCATCTTAAAAGAAGAGGATTTATTACTTTTTTTCCATTAAGAGGGTAATTTTGTGTTAGCAGATATAAAATTAAGAGAAAAGAAATTGCTCCAATTGACCAAAGGCAGAAATTGCTCCATATTTTTCCAAACTAGGAATCGCAATGCAACTTTCTTCTTTGATTCTCTCCAAAAAATTCTAACTGCATTCACTACAAGAAAACACGATTTTAGCGACAAAATTTAGCGACAAATTTTTTCCGTCACTATTTAGCGACAAAAATCGAAATCGTCACTAATTAGGACGGATTATTTTTCGTCACTAAATTTAACAACGAATTGCTACATTCGTTGCTAATTAGCGACGGATTTCATTTTTGTCGCTAAATTTAGTGACGGATTTAGTTTTCGTCGTTAAATTTAGCGACGGAATGTAATATCTGTTACTAATTAGTGATGGATTACAGTTTCGTCGCTAAATTTAGTGACGGATTATAATATCCATTGCTAATTAGTGATGGATTTTGTATCCGTCGCTAATTTGGCCACGGATTTCAAATCCGTCACTAAAATTAGCAATGAAAAATAATCTGTCGATAAATTTAGCGATGCAATATAATATCCGTCGCTAATTAGCGACGGATTTCAAATGCGTCGCTAAATTTAGCCACGATTTAACAATCCGTCGTTAAATATAATTTTATATTTTATTAAATATAATTTTGTGTTTTTATTAAATATATATTTGTATTTTATATTTTTATTAAATTAGGGCATTAATTTTTATTAAATATAATTTTATATTTTTTTCAAATATAATTTTATGTTTTTATTAAAGATAATTTCGTAATTCTATTAAATATAATTTTGTGTTTTTATTATACATAATTGTGTATTTTGTATTTTTGTAAAATTAAGGAATTTTATTTTTAATAGTAAGAGTTAGAAAGAAAGTAAAGAAGTAAAAAAAAAAGTATATCAAATAAGTTAATGTAGTATAATGGTTAAGAGCATTCCAAACAACCCCTTAAATCTATGTTCGAATCTGAGCAAAAGTATATTTTCTGCAAAAAAATAAAGTAGCAGGGGATGGGTTCATGCGCGGGTGGGTAAGGGCTAGCGGGGTACGGGCGGGCAAACAGCAGGGGACTGGGACGGCAGTGGGCGGTAGCCGGCCAGTAGGCAGGCGTGCTCTACAAAAAAAATATTAAATGCGAAATTTAGCGACGGATTTCAGAATCCGTCGCTAAATTTTTGTGACGCATTATTAGCGACGAAAATTTTTCCATCACTAAATTCGTCGCTAAACGTATTAGTGACGAATTTTTCTAAAATTTTCCTCGCTAACTCCGTCGCTAAATTTTTCTGAAATTTGCAAGCTAATGAAGACAGGGATGGATACGTTAATTGTATAGAGTTTGTTGCTCTCATTTCACCTCAAAAGGAAGGCAAATAACTATCATCTACAACAAGCCTTTGCTTTTTTGACAAAAACTAGAGCAAATATATTGAAGTGGAGGAATTATGTGATGCCTTGGCCGATGATATGGGCACCAACCATAAGGAAGTCATCAATACCATTATGCAGGATGTTGACACAAACAAGGTATGCAATACATTAACTCATTACCTTTCAAACACCGCTGCTAATATGACAACAATGAACATATCAGTATATTTGTGGGATAAATAACTAATTTTTCAATTCTTTTTTTCTAAAATTTTAGGATCACCTCATTAGTTATGAAGAGTTTACTACTATAATGAAGGCTGACACAGATTGTAGGAAGGCACGTGAGCAGTTAATTTAAAGATCTCAGCAAGAGACTAACTCGGGATGATTTTGTGCACATCCATGTTACATGCTAAGTTTGAAGGTTGGCACCCCACAAGCTTTCTCCATGTATAATGTTGTATGAAAAGCAAGGCTTAAATTGATTATATGATATTTCCATTTGGAAACTCTTTCTCTCTCTCTCTCTCTCTCTCTCTCTCTCTCTCTCTCTCTCTCTCTCTCCCCCTCCCTTTTAAAACAGGCGTGGATGTGTTGGAGTGGTTATCGGGCATGACTAGAAATCATGTGGGCTCCACCCGCATAAGTTTGAATCTTGCAATTCACAATTTTGCTTAACTCAAGCTCTTTTGTTTTGTTTTGTTTTTTTTTTAAGGAAACTCTATTGAAGGCTTAAATTGATTATATGATATTTCTATTTGGACTTTCTCTCTCTTAAAGCAAGCGTGGATGTGCCGGAGTGGTTATCGGGCATGACTAGAAATCATGTGGGCTCTGCCCGCGCAGGTTCGAATCCTGCCATTCACGATTTTATTGAATTCAAGGTTTTTTTTTTTCTTTCCCTTTTTAGGAAAGCTCTATTGAAGGTTTATATTGATTATATGATATTTCCATCTAGGCACTCTCTCTCTCTCTCTCTTAAAGTAGACATGGATGTGTCAGAGTGGTTATTGGGCATGAATAGAAATTATGTGGGCTCTGCCTGCACAGGCTTGAATCTTGTCGTTCACGATTTTGCTTAATTCAAGCTCTTTTTTGTTTTTTGTTTTTTTGTTTTTTGGTTTTTTAAAAGAAACTTTATTGAAGGCTTGAATTGATTATATGATATTTCCATCTGGACTCTCTCTCTCTCTCTCTCTCTTAAAGTAGGCATGGATATTTTGAAGTAGTTTTTGAGCATGACAAGAAATCATGTGGGCTCTGCCAACACAGGTTCGAATCCTGCCGTTCATGATTTTACTGAATTCAAGCTTTTTCCCCCCTTTCAGGAAGCTCTATTGAGGGTTTAAATTGATTATATGTGTCACACCCTGACCCTCAAATCGAGCACGCGACAACTGTCGCGTTATCTTGGAATATAGGTGTGTCAAACCTGTGCACCAAAGTATTGTAAGGCATTCATCGATATTCATCAATTTTCAAAAATAATTCAACAATTCCAAAGAAACCAACATGCATACAACATACAAACAAAGACCATCCCAGTCTATCCCTGTTCAAATACATGCACAATGCCAACCTGACCATCCATAATTCAATCACATTCACAAGGCCAGCTGAGTCATTCAAATCGAATTTCCAATCATCACAAATCATTTCATAGATCAATCAAAAAGTCCATACTTAAGGGATTGATATCAATTTTCATATAAAAAATTCAAATAATTTCAAGGAAATAAAAAGAGGTCCTCAATTTAAGTTTACAAAATTATGTTCAAACCTCACATCAAATAACCATAACACAAAATAGGTTTCCAAAATACTTATAAATTTGCCCCCATTTTGGTCCACTAATAAATACCTCAAATCGAAAAAGAAGACTAGTACTCGTAATAACTCCTTCGATATGATCTTTCCTTGAGTTACTAACACTGACAATACTTTGACCTAAGCTTCCTCTATAGAAAAATAAAAATAAAAGGGATGAGTATATAATAATACTCAGTGAGTGAATAACATGTTATGAAAATAAATGAGAAATGATTGTGGATATGTCAAATGTTATCTAAAAATCATACAATCGTAATGATAGAGAATAGGGTTTATTATCAAATATCAAATTTAAATAAGATTTCAATAAATCATAATATATAAATCATAAGCATCCAGTCATAATAACATATTTTTCGAAACTCATGGCGTTGCCAAAATGATCGTTCTCGACAATGGTTTACCACGACCAAGGGAGGAACTGTCAAGAGTTTTCATATTTGTTTCAACTCACAAAATACCTCAACCTTGGCGTTGGCTTGGGTTTCCCTTGGAGTGCTACTAGGCTAGTCTGAACGGAGGATTTCGGAAGCACCTCTCAAGTGCAGCTACCTGCTCAGTCAAATAAACGCCCAACCACGTCACCCCATTGGGATCCGCACCGTGGAGAGAATGACTATAGCCATTAATTATGCGTACAACACTATTTCACAATCATCACAACATATATCAAATGTGCCAACAATTATTCAATGAATTCTCAATACATGAATTCAATCAAGTCATATTCAACATAAATCGATAAATATGACACAATATTTCCAATTTAACTCATGGATGCAATTTTTATTTCACATTTCCTTTGAGCACACTCCAAAATCTTAAAACAATTTGAATATCAATTTTTAAGATATTTATAAAATCATTACAAAAATATTTTCTCACTTAAAACCATAAGTATGCATCCACTCATCTATTGGGAGGGTAACCACTCCTAATCTACAATCCAAGATAAATCCCTCCTAACCCTTTAATTGTCTCACTTAAGATAATAAATACAATTTCATCTCTTAAATATAGCTCAATATTAAGGTTAATCAAATTTTCCTCCAATTATCTCATAACCTAAATTTTCTTGCACAACCATGTCTCAGAAAAAGTATCATATCTCGACCTACAAAGCTTGTATGGAGGTAATTCCAATTGCTACTTAAAGTTAAGATATAGAACTATAACTTTTATGTTTACAACTGGATTCAATTTCAATCACACAAAAAATACCCAAGTCTGTGAATGCGTTAATCCTAAATTCATGACCCACATTTGTACAGTCACCGAAGAATTGCCATAACTTTCACTAAACATATCGGATTTATATGATTTAAGTCTCGAATTAAAGATAAGATATAGATCTACAATTTTTCTATTTAGCATTTGGCCTAATTTTTTCCCAAACAGCTGTTCAAATTTGAAACAAAGTTTGTTGGCAGAACAAAACAGAACAGAGCAAATTTCTGGAAGACATGTCTTTTTGAAAATTCACCCAAAATCCAATTCTCAATGAAATCTCTACTGTAATTTGTCATTTTAAAGTCCTAGAAGTCTAGTTTCAGCAAGAATTAACCCTACTCCATTTACTATTGTGCAGAGAAAGTTATGATTGAAATATCATCAATAGGTCATACTGGATTATTTTGCAGAATTCCAAGTTTTCATTTTTATTCTAGCCTTACCACATTCAAATAAACTCAAATCATCATCTAACCCATTCATCAAGATTTAAATGATAGATCAAAACCCAAAATTATGAATTAAACTTACCTTACTCTTGGCTTTCTAAACTCCAATGTTTAGTTCCCTTTCTACTTCCTTGGCCCCAAAGTTTTCTTGATGATTTCAACTTATTTTAGTGACTTCCCACACCACTTTGTGTTAGGTATAGGGTGTATATGGATGGAAATAGAATATTTCAAGTTTAAATGAGGATTTTAAGGGTGTTTGGGGGTGGTTTTGTGGGGAAGAAGCATGGAACTCATGGCTAGGGTTCCTTGGGATAAGGAAATGTGTTCTCCCTCTCTCTCTCTCTCTCTCTCTCTCTCTTTCTCTCTCTCTCTCTCCCCTTTCTCACTTTCTCGGCCAAACAGACTTACACACAAGCATACAACTTTCTTTTCTTTTTTAAACCACATAAACCTCATCTCTCTCTATTTGCATTTAATGCAATCCACTCACTCACTCGCTCTCTCTCTCTTAAAGTGGCATAGATATGCTGGAGTGGTTATTGGGTATGACTAGAAATCATGTGAACTCTACCCACGTAGGTTCAAATCCTGCCGTTCACAATTTTACTTAATTCAAGCATTTTTTTTAGGAACCTCTATGAAGGTTTAAGTTGATTATATGATATTTCCATTTGGGCACTCTCTCTCTCTCTCTCTCTCTCTCTCTCTCTCAAAGCAGGTGTGGACGTGCCGGAGTGGTTATCGGGTATGACTCGAAATCATGTGAGCTCTGCCCGTGCAGGTTTGAATCCTGCCGTTCACGATTTTGCTTAATTCAAGCTTTTTTTTTTTTAAAGGAAACTCTATTGAAGGCTTAAATTGATTATATGATATTTTCATCTGGACTCTCTCTCTCTCTCTCTCTCTCTCTCTCTCTCTCTCTCCCTGTCTCCCCCTTAAAGTAGGTGTGGATGTGCTGGAGTGGTTATCAGGCAAGACTAGAAATCATGTGGGCTCTGCCTGCGTAGGTTTGAATCTTGCCATTCACGATTTTACTTAATTCAAGCTTTTTGTTTTTTTTAAAAAAAAACTGTATCGAAGGCTTAAATTGATTATATGATATTTCTACCTTGGCGTTCTCTCTCTCTCTCTCTCTCAAAGCAGGTGTGGACGTGCCGGAGTGGTTATCGAGTATGACTCGAAATCATGTGAGCTCTACCCGTGCAGGTTTGAATCCTGCCGTTCACGATTTTGCTTAATTCAAGCTTTTTTTTTTTAAAGGAAACTCTATTGAAGGCTTAAATTGATTATATGATATTTTCATCTGGACTCTCTCTCTCTCTCTCTCTCTCTCTCTCTCTCTCTCTCTCCCTCTCCCTGTCTCCCCCTTAAAGTAGTTGTGGATGTGCTGGAGTGGTTATCAGGCAAGACTAGAAATCATATGGGCTCTGCTTGCGTAGGTTTGAATCTTGCCATTCACGATTTTACTTAATTCAAGCTTTTTGTTTTTTTAAAAAAACTGTATCGAAGGCTTAAATTGATTATATGATATTTCTACCTGGGCGTTATCTCTCTCTCTCTCTCTCTCCCTCTCTCTCTCTCTCTTAAAGTAGGCATGGATGTGCCGAAGTGGTTATCGGGCATGACTAGAAATCATGTGGGCTCTTTCGTGCAGGTTTGAATCCTATCGTTCACGATTTTACTTAATTCAGGTTTTATTTTTTATTTTATTTTTTTTGTTGAAGCTCTATTGAAGGCTTAAATTGATTATATGATATTTCCATATGGGGTTGTTCCACCATCCTTTGTAACTTTACCAACGGAAATAGTGGCGGATGACCAAGATTTGTTATAATCACCATTCCCTTGGCTATTAATAGGGATGTTGGAAAATATCATATGATATTAGCTCGCCAACACAAAGACTTTATAATTCTATGTGAAATTCTGTATGTAGTGCTTCTGCTTCAACGAAGATGTCAATAAGTAAGCATCAAATTAACTTCTGAATCCTAAGTTGTTGGAAAAGTTGAGCTCGAACTTATCAGGCAAAAGTTACTGGTTTTCTAGCCAAGCAGTATGATAGTTCCTCTGTTCTAGTAAGTCATCATCAAGATCTGGACCCCTGAAATTAAAAGCAAATTTAAAAGAAGTGAATGTATGGTATCCTGTTTATCATTTCTTGGTTTCCTTACCATTTATAAGGGTATTCCTTCCTTTTCTTCTTCTTCTTCTTGCTAGGGACATGTCTCTCCATTAAAAGTTAGATAATTTATATAGAAGCAAACCTTCTAAAAAAGTTATAAAATCTAATATGCTAAAAAAAACACTTTAATTCCCAAAAAATTAATAAATAAATAAATAAAAATATAAAAAGAATTAGTCCACCTTAGTCTAATGTTTTATAAAACATTAGATCAATCATTTTTTTAATTATTGATATTCGATATTCATGTTGGGGTTGACAAAATTTGTCAAGTCGGATTAGACTGTAAAGGAGCAAAACTCTTGTGATATTTTCTATGTTCAAACCCGAAATTTTTTTTAAAGGATATCAGTGTTCAGTCATTGGACCAACCTGAGTTAGTTAGATTAACCATTTCTAATGAAATTTACATATACTATGATAATATATCTTTTTACTATGAACGATGAAATGTTACATCATGTGATAAGATATTAGTATTCAGTCAATGGACTAACCTACTATGAATGATGAAATTTTACATCATGTGATAAAAATATTTGGTAACGTTATCTAATTTTTTTATTATTATTTGTGTGTAAATAGATTTCTTGCACGAAGAAGAAGTTCCGTTGCTAGGAATCAAACCCAAAAGAGCCGAATATCCTAACCAACTAGACTACAATGGATTTTGCTCTTGACATACTCAAAGATTCTTGAAATCTTTCTCAATCGACCCCAATTTTCCAATCTATGCAATACACACACACACACACATATTTATCCCATAGTTCGTCTTCTTCTTTACCTCAATTTCTCCAACAATGTCATCTAATTTTACTGTTCTATTGTCTCAAATTTTTAACCCTATTATACAATGGAAATCAAATGTGTTGTCACAAATAGCCCATTTTCCCAATCTAAACAGATCACTGGTAATATCCCTTTGTTTTGATTAGTGAATTTAACTCAAATATAAGCATATGTTGCATATCCCTTTACTTGTCTCCCCCTAACTAACACGAAAGTGATAGAAGGAAGACAATAGAGTTTACAAAGAGGCAAAACTCTAAAACTTTCAAAAGAGAATTGATACTTTTAAAAGAAATATTATCAATGATGTGTGTCCAAAATAATGAAATACTACAAGTATTTATAAGATATAAAAACCCCAAAGTTAGGAACTAGAAAAATTAGGAAACTAAAGAAATATGGAAATTAGAAAAATTAGGAAACTAAAAACTAGAAAAATTAGGAAACTAGGAAAATTAAGAAATTAGAAAAATTTAGAAATTATATAAATTAGAAATTAACTAAAGAAATACTAAAAATCTTAAAAGGCTGAAAAATTAACGGACACCTCCTTTTCTTGAACCAATCTCATGTAATCTAATAATTATTTAAAATCTATCCCACATCAGACCCCCTACCTAAAAGGAACTTACCTTGGAGTGATACCTCCAATGTTTACATCAATATTCTCAATTCTCTCCTTTGGTTTTCTTGCCCAAAAACATATGTTGAGTATGACAAATATTAAAACAACTACTATAACCAAATAATCATAGTCAATCTCAAATTCTTCTACCCCACCTACACGCATGTCTGAATTAGAATGATAGTAAACTTTTCTATTTGTTGGATCAATCTTGAAACATTCGGCTTTCGAATAAGAAATATCCACATTCTTTCTAAATATGTTGCGAATTGGTTCTATGATGCTGTGGACTTCCGTTGTACCTCATGTAACACTTGGTAGCAAGGGGGTGAATGTAAAGTAGTTACGAGGTGATAGCACCAGAACTTCATATGATGGACTTTTTTAGATTTTTCACAAAGTTTGTCTTGCCAACCTATTCCACGAACCACCACTTTCTTCTTTGTCTTAGTCTTTGATGAAATAATGGCATATGCAAACTGCAGTTGTTTTGGTGAGCCAATGCCCTCCGTGCCATGCAATGGGTTTGAATCTGCACATGCAACAAGACCACCCCTACTGGTTTGAAAGAGCTCATTTCATTATGTATCATCTCGCTTAAGGGATCATCAACACCTTTTTAACCACCAGAGTCTACACATCTTTGTCTTCTCCATTTGGCTCACAGATCCCTTCTTCCTTATTAGCAAACCTTTCATCATTCTCCTTCCCTTAGCTGACCAGATGAACTTGACAACGCTTATGGCAATTGTTAGACTTATGCCCAACTTGTTCGCACCTGTAACAGTAATCTCCTATCGGCTTCGAGTAAGGGTTGTTGTTGGCCGGTTCTTTCGGATACTCCTTCTCTATTGCATCTTTCTTCACATGTTCATAACTAGACCATGTATTGACTCTCAGGTTTGCAAAGATGCCTCAACAAAGGGTTTACGGGTACCATCATTCTCGTAATATTCCTTAAACCCCATTCACTCTGCTCTCTGGGCGATATTCTAGACTTCACTGAGGGTTTAAATGATCTGACAACCAAGATTTCAATCTATGAATATATTTTGCTACCTATTGGCCTTTAATCTCCATCAAATTATTCTGTGCCAATAATCGCAAGAAATTTATGGTATATTAAATCACAAATTTTTACCTCTACACAAATATCTGGTATTAAAGGAACAAAAAACTGATCATAATCTAGGGGAAGAAATTTAGACATCAATATCTTCTTCATTTTTGGCCAAAGCCTTATTGCTTGCTTTCCTAAATGTCTCATTCCCTGACTTGTAGGTTTGAGTACGCGATAACCGCCGTGTGACCTAAAAGTACATATAGACACCAGCACATACCCCAAGATCCGTAAGATTATGAAACTTTTTTAAATCAAAGGAAAGCCAATACATCAAACATTAAACATATCATACATAAGTTATATTTTTGAGAAAGTATTTTTATAAAACATACTTCAAAGAGTTTTTAATAATACAATTCCCATAATATCAGTTTCAATTGCAAAATACCCTCCGATTGGTCCATCAACAAGCCTAAAAAATCCACTCTGGATAGGACCATTAATGACCGTTGGTCCCAGATAGCTTTTCTTCGGCTGGATCTAACTAACTATAGGGTGGCTGCTACTATATCTACACTTCCTCTGAAAAAGATAAAAAAGAGGGGTGAGTATAAAATACTTAGTGAGTGGAGTGTAATGACATGTTGTGACAATAAATGAGTTGTGAGTATGGAGAAGTTAAAATCATAAATTATCAACCAACTCATTCAATGGTAAGTAATAGCAAATAATCCAGATCATCAAAGACATATGTATCCACGAGTTTAAGTTTTTCCAAAGATCACGGTGACTCCCTAAATAAAACACTTCCACCTAAAGTTTGGTCGAACATGGGTGGAAGCCCACCAAGGGGTTTTCAATTCATTCATTTCATAACACTAATTCCCCATTTCTTGGTGTTGACTCGTACCTCACCGGAGTGCTATCCGGATAGTACGACGGGGGTGCAGGAGACCGCGTCTACCATCCTTTGCCAATAAAACCCAAACCATGTCACCCCGTAGGGTCTCTCCGTGAAGAGAATGACTATAGTCATTAACAAGCACCAACACCATCATTTCATAAATATCTAAATACTTTCTAATGTGCCATAAATTGAACAAAACGGTTACCAAACCATACCACTATACTCATGAATACAATTCTCAGCAACAAATGGCACGTATTTATTCACAAATACAGTGGATGCATGCATATTCTAAACTCAAATTTTGGAACACCCCACAAACACAATAGTTACAAAAAAAATTGCTCAAAAATCATTTATAAAAGAGTTTATAAAAAATTATTTTCTCATTCAAAGCACAACAGTCTGTCCACTTATAGTGACTGGGAGGGTAGACGCTCCCAGATTCCTCAACAACACAAGCTTTGTCACAATATATGTCCATCCTAGTTGGTCATCCCAAGAAAAAGGCTTGGCTCTGATGTCACCTAACATGAGAGAGATAGAAGGAAGACAATAGGGTTTGCAAAGAGACAAAACTTTAGAACTTTCAAAAGAGAATTGATACTCTAAAAGAAATATTATTAATGATATGTGTTCAAAATAATGAAATACTACAAGTATTTATAGAGAATACAAACCCCGAAATTACGAAACTATAAAAACTAGGAAACTAGAGAAATATGAAAATTAGGAAAATTAGGAAACTAAAAACTAGAAAAATTTGAAAACTTGGGAAATTAATAAATTAGAAAAATTAGGAAATTATATAAATTAGAAACTAACTAAAAAAATACTAAAAATCTTAAAAGGCCAAAAAAATTAATGGACTCCTCCTTTTCCTAAACCGATCTTACATAGCCTAATAATTATTTGAAATTTGTCCCATATCACTAACAACTAGGGTTTGAAGGTTGAATTGAATGGAGGTTTAGTTTATCATTATTATTATTCTTTTTCTAGAACACACAATATCCCTAATCTTTGTTTTTTATTGGTCTTCTTTATAAGTCATAATCTTTTCTTGTTTAAATTTTGTGTTAATTTGGTCCACGTTTGAAACTTTTGTACTACCTACCTCTAAAAGAAAGTAGAATTTCAAGTGGGTACTATTGGGTTTTGAAGATTGATTTTGTGTCTTGGAGTTCTAGTTTTATGAGTTAAATTTTTTATCCCCTTGCTTATAGTTTGGGTGTGCTTTGATTTTCTCCTGACATAAGAAGAATTTACAATTACAAGTGGGAATTATTGGAAATCATTCAAAGTTGGCTTTGAAGTCTGGAATCAGCCTCGGAAAATCTATGAATACCATGTTTGTTTTGAGGAAAATCTCTGACCGAGAGTTTAAACTTTGTTGAGTAAATTATTTTAGCTTGACCCACTTTATCTTCAAACTTGTCAAACATTTACTTTCTATAACTAAAGGTTCTGCAAAGACAGTTTTTGCTGATGGGTAATTGCCATGTGAAGATCCAAAGTTACGACTAACGGCTCAAGAAGTGCTTGTTAATTTATTTACTTTAGTATCATTATTATTATATCTTTCTGAGGATATGAATTGAGGAAGCAGATCTCGATAGGTGGTCTTTCTCCAAATGAACATGTTTTTGAAGTTAATCCTTTTTAACTCTCTCTCCTTTGGTGCAAATCACCAATGGTTACAAAATGTCGACAAGGCTCCAAATGTTTCTCTAGGCGAAGCTGTGAGAGTAAGGCTCGAACAGTTTGTTGCAATGAATAAGCTCAAGAAAAAGCTTTAAGGGTAGAAATTTGGGATAATTGGTTTTCTCATGGAGTCTTTATCTCAGTTGGTTGGCCTATGCCTTGAAAATAAACCTTTTATTTTTTTTAAGTGTATTTAGTTATTCCTTTCTGTAGGTTATGGGTGATCATTTGTCTGTGGAGGAAGCTACTGGAATTAAGGAGGCCTTCCAACTGATGGACACTACCAACAAAGGCAAGATCAGCGTCGATGATCCAAGTTCTGGGTTACAAATGCTTGGCCACCATATTGGAAACCAAGATCTACAAATGCTTATGGAAACTATAAGTGTTCCAAACCATGCTTAGAAATGACTCTGACTGATGTGAGATAGATTTCAAATAATTATTGGGTTACGCGAGATCGGTTCAACAAAAGGAAAAGTAGTCCATTAACTTTTTAGCCTTTTAAGTTTTTTTTAGTATTTTTTAGTTAGTTTCTAATTTCTACAATTTTTCTAATTTTTCTAGTTTCTTAATTTCTCTAGATTCCTAATTTTTCAAGTTTCTAGTTTCCAAATTTCTTTAGATTTCTAGTTTTTATAGTTTCCTAATATTTGGGGTTTGTATTTCCTATAAATACTTGTAGTGTTTCATTAATTTGACATTCATCATTAATAATATTTCTTTTAGAGTATTAATTCTCTTTTCAGAGTTCTAAGGTTTTGTCTCTTTGCAAACCATATTATCTTTCTTTTATCTCTCTCATGTTAGGTGATATCAGAGCCAAGGCTTTCCCTTGTAATGGCCAACTAAGATGATAAAGGTAGTACTCTTTCTGATATGCTCAGAGAGTTACGAACTGTGATGACTGCAATTCAAACTCTATCTATTCGAATGGAAAAGAGAGAAATAGAATTACAAATGTTGCAAGTAACTTAGGGCAATATAGGAAGTGAAGGTGGTGCCAAGAAAATTGCTCAGGTACCTCACTTCAAACAAGGAGGTTGCTGAGTTTTTTTATTATAACCCTAATTCTAGGGAAACTCATCAATGTCGATAAGAAGAGTTTCGATTGAAAGTGGATATCCATTCATTCAATTAGAATCTAAATATTGTAAATTTTCTAGATTGGGTAGTAGAGATTGAGAGATTTTTTGACTTCATAGAGATTCCGGAGAATAAGTAAGCAAAACTGATGGCATATTGATTAAAAGGTGGAGCTTCTTCATGGTGGGAACAAACTCAGATCCAACGTAGGCATTTGGGAAAACAACCAATAAGGTTTCTGCCAAAGATAAAGAAGATGTTGATAGCTAGATTTCTTCCTCTAGATTATGATCAATTTTTGTTCCATCAATACCAGATATTGGTATAGGGGAAAAAATCTATGGCTGAATAAACCATAAATTTTTTACGATTATCGGCATGAAATAATTTGATGGAGACTGAAGGTCAATAGGTGATAAGGTATATTCAAGGATCGAGACCTACGATCTATAATAAAATTGGTAGTCAGATCATTTTATCTCTCAGCAAAGCACAGAATATGACCTAAAGAGTGGAGTCAATGGGGTTTAGGAAATATTACGAAAATGAAGGTACCCATAAACCCCTAGGTGAGGCATCTAGAGCAAGTCCGAGAGTCAGTACATGGTCCAATTCTGAACTACAATGAAAGACGTGGTGGAGAAGGAGCCTACAAAGGAACTAGCAGCAACAACCCTTACTTGAAGCTGATAGGAGATAAGTGTTATAGGTACGGGCAAGTTGGGCATAAGTCTAACAATTGCCCTTAACACCATCAAGTGTATCTGGCTGGCTATAGTAGGGAGGATGTGAAAGGTCCATGATGAGGAAAAAGGGATCTGTGAGCCAGATAGAGAAGACAAAAATGTATAGACTCTGGTGGTTAGAAAGTTGTTGCAGATCCCTAAGTGAGATGATACACAACTGAATGGGTTCTGTCAAACTAGTAGGGGTGGTCTTGTTACATGCGTTGATTCAAACTCATTACATAGCATAGAGGGAATTGGCTCACCAAAACCATTGTAGTCTGCAAATGTCATTGCTTCATCAGAGGCCGAGACAAAGTAGAAAGTGTGGTGTTTGGAATAGGTTGGGCAGGAACAACCTTTTTGAAAAGTCTAAAATATCCGTCATATGAAATTCTGGTGCTATCACCTCATAACTATTTTGCATTCACCCCCTTGCTACCAAGTATTACATGTGGTATAATGGAAGTCCATAGAATCATAGAACCAATTCGCAATATGGTTACAAAGAATGTCGATACTTTTTATTCGGAAGCTGAATGTTTCAAGATTAATCAAACAAATAAGAAAGTTTACTGACATTTTAATTCAAACAAGCATTTAGGTGGGGTTGAAGGATTTGAGATTGATTATGATTACCTGCTTATAATAGTTGTTTTGATATTTGTCATGTTCAGCATATGTTTTTGGGTACAAAAAAACCAAAGGTGAGGGTTGAAAATATGGATACAGATATTGGAGATATCGCTTGAGGGCGAGTTCTTTGCAGGTAAGGGTACTGATGTGGGATAGATTTCAAATAATTATTGGGTTACGCGATATCGGTTCAAGAAAAGGAAAAGTAGTCCATTAACTTTTTGGCCTTTTAACTTTTTTTAGTAATTTTTAGATAGTTTTTAATTTGTATAACTTCTTAATTTTTATGGTTTCTTAATTTTCCTAATTTTTTAATTTTTATAGTTTCTTAATTTCTCTAGATTCCTAATTTTTCTAGTTTCTAGTTTTCAAATTTCTCTAGTTTTCAAATTTTATAGTTTCCTAATTTTTAGAGTTTGCAATCCCTATAAATACTCTTTTTAGAGTTTTAAGATTTTTTTTTCTTTGTAAACCCTATTATCTTCTTTCTATCTATCCCATGTTATTGACCAACTTCACATATTCCAATAATAAGAAGTTTTTATGATATCACTATTAGAGCAATAATTTGAAGTCTTTATGCGATCAACACAAGCTCATATGACAAATTTAAAACCATTGTGAATATAGTTGATGAAGTGCAATCAGTAGGAGGCAATTTAACAACATTTCCAATTTGTGCACTTCAAGAAAAAGATATCTTTTGATTTTAAAGCATTTGAAAGGTGGGAGGGTGATTCCATCTTAAAAGAAGAGGATATATTACTTTTTTGCCATTAAAAGGGTAATTTTGTGTTAGCATATATAAAATTAAAAGAAAAGAAATTGCCCTAACCATCCAAAGGCAAAAATTGCTCCATACTTTTCCAAACATGGAATCTTGATGCAACTTTGCTCTTTGATTCTGTCTAAAATTTCTGGTTACATTACTTTTGCCTTTTGTTTTGAGTGGCATATTGACAACTAAAATTTGCAAACTGATGAAGACAGGGATGGATACCTTAACTGTGTAGAGTTTGTTGCTCTCATTTCACCTCAAAAGGAAGGAAAATGACTATCATCTACAACAAGCCTTTGCTTTTCTTGACAAAAACTGGAGCAAATAAATTGAAGTGGATGAATTACGTGATGCCTTGGCTGATAATATGGGCACCAACCATGAGGAAGTCATCAATGCCATTATGCAGGATGTTGACACAAACAAGGTATGCGATGTATTAACTCATAACCTTTCAAACACCCCTGGTAATATGAGAACAATGAATATATCGATATATTTGTGGGATAAATAACTAATTTTTCAATTCTTTTTTTCCAAAATTTCAGGATCACCACATTAGTTATGAAGAGTTTATTGCTATAATAAAGGCTGGCGCAGATTGGATGAAGGCACGTGAGCAGTTAGTTTAAAGATCTTAGCAAGAGACTAACTTGGGATGATTTTGTGCACATCCATGTTGCGTGCTAAGTTTGAGGGTTAGCACCCCACAAGCTTTCTCCATGTATAATGTTGTATGAAAAGCAAGGTTTAAATTGATTATACGATATTTCCATTTGGAGTCTCTCTCTCCCTCCCTCCCTCCCTTCGTCCCTCCCTCCCTCTTAAAGCTTCCGTGGACGTGCTGGAGTGGATATCGGGCATAACGAGAAATCATGTGGGCTCCACCCATGTAAGTTCGAATCTTGCAATTCACGATTTTGCTTAATTCAAGCTCCTTTTTCTTCTTTTTCTTTCTTTTTTTTTAAGGAAACTCTATTGAAGGCTTAAATTGATTATATGGTATTTCCATCTAGACTCTCTCTCTCTCTCTCTCTCTCTCTTAAAGCAGGCGTGGATGTGCCAGAGTGGTTATCGGGCATGACTAGAAATCATGTGGGCTCTGCCTGCGCAGGTTCGAATCCTGCCGTTCACGATTTTATTGAATTCAAGGTTTTCCCCCCCTCTTAGGAAGCTCTATTGAAGGTTTAAATTGATTATATGATATTTCTATCTAGGCGCGCTCTCTCTCTCTCTCTCTTTTAAAGTAGACGTAGATGTGTCAGAGTGGTTATCGGGCATGAATAGAAATCATGTGGGCTCTGCCCACACAGGTTTGAATCCTGCCATTCACGATTTTGCTTAATTGATGCTCTTTTTTTTTTTTTTTTAAAAAAAAAGGAAACTTTATTGAGGGCTTGAATTGATTATATGATATTTCCATCTGGACTCTCTCTCTCTCTCTCTCTCTCTTAAAATAGGCGTGGATATGCCGAAGTGGTTATCGAGCATAACTAGAAATCATGTGGGCTCTGCCCACATAGGTTCAAATCCTACCGTTCATGATTTTACTAAATTCAAGCTTTTTCCCCCCTTTCAAGAAGTGTTATTGAGGGTTTAAATTGATTATATGTGTCACACCCTGACCCTCGGATCGAACAAGTGACAACTGCAGCGTTATCTCAGAATATAAGTGAATCAAACCCATACACCAAAGTATTGCAAGGCATTCATCGATATCCATCCATTTTCCAAAATAATTCAACAATTCCAAGGAAACCAACATGTATACAACATACAAACAAAGGTCGTCCCAGTCTATCCCTGTTCAAATACATGCACAAGGCCAGCTTAGCCATACATAATTCGATCACATGCACAAGGTTAGCCGAGCCATTCAAATCAAATTTCCAATCATCACAAATCATTTCATAAACCAACCAAAAAGTCCATACTTAAGGGATTGAAATCAATTTTCAAAAAAAAAATTCCAAATAATTTCAAAGAAATAAAAGGAGGTCCTCAATTTAAGTTTACAAAATCATGTTCAAACCTCACATCAATCAACCATAACACAAAATAGGTTTCCAAAATAGTTGTAAAATTTGCCCCCATTTTGGTCCACTAATAAATACCTTAAACCGAAAAACAAGACTAGTACTTGTAATAACTCCTTTGAATGATCTTGCCTTGAGATACTAACACCGACAATACTTTGATCTAAACTTCCTCTGTGGAAAAATAAAATAAAAATAAGAGGGATGAGTATACAACAATACTCAGTGAATGAATAACATGTTATGAAGATAAATGAGAAATGATTGTATATTCGTCAAATAGTTTTCTCAAAATCATGCAATCGTAATCATAAAGAATAGAGTTTATTATTAAATATCAAATTTAAATAAGATTTCAACAGATCATAATATAAATCATAAGCATCAAGTCATAACAACATATTTTTCGAAACTCATGGGGTTGCCAAAATCATCGTTCTCGACAATGGTTTACCGCGACCAAGGGCGGAACCATCAAGGGCTTTCATATTTGTTTCAACTCATAAAATACCCTAGCCTTGGCATTGGCTTAGGCCTCCCCTAGAGTGCTACCAGGCTAGTCCGAAGGGAGGACTTGAAAGGCACCTCTCGAGTGTAGCTACCTGTTTAGTCAAATAAACGCCCAACCACGTCACCCCGTTGGGTTCCGCACCATGGAGAGAATGACTATAGCCATTAATCATACATATAGCACTATTTTGCAATCATCACAATATATATCAAAATGTGCTAACAATTATTCAATAAATTCTCAATACATGAATTCAATCAAGTCATATTTAACATAAATCGATAAATATGGCATAATATTTCCAATTCAACATATGGATGCATTTTTTATTTGACATTTCCTTTGAGGACACTCCAAAATCTTAAACAATTTGAATATCAATTTTTAAAGCATTTATAAAATCATTACAAGAACATTCTCTCACTTAAAACCATAAACATGCATCCACTCACCTATTAGGAGGATAACCACTCCCAATCTATAATCCAAGATAAATCCCTCCTAACCCTTCAATTGTCTCACTAAAGATAATAAACACAATTTCATCACTTAAATATAGCTCAATATTAAGGTTAATCAAATTTTCTTCTAATTGTCTCATAACCTAAATTTTCTTATACAACCATCTCTCAGAAAAAGTATCATATCTTGACCTCCAAAGCTTGGATTGAGGTAATTCCAATTGCTACTTAAAGTTAAGACATAGGAATATAACTTTTATGTTTACGACTAGACTCAGTTCCAATTACACAAAAATACCCAAGTCTGTGAATATGTTAATCCTAAATTCATGACCCACATTTGTACAATCATCGAAGAATTGTCATAACTTTCACTACACATATTAGATTTATATGATTCAAGTCTCGAATTAAAGATAAGAGATAAATGTATAATTTTTCTATTTAGCAGTTGGCCTAATTTTTTCCCAGAAGGCTATTCAAAATCAAAACAATGTTTGTTGGTAGAACAAAACAGAACAGAGCAAATTTCTGCAGGACATGTCTCTTTGAAAATTTAACCAAAATCCAATTCTCAATAAAATCTCTATTGCAATTTGTCATTTTAAAGTCATACAAGTCTAGTTTCAGCAAGAATTAACCCTACTCTATTTACTATTGTGCAGAGAAAGTTATGATCAAAATATCTTCAATAGGTTATACTGGATTATTTTGCAGAACTCCAAGTTTTCATTTTTATTCTAACCTTTCCACATTCAAATAAACTCAAATCATCATCTAACCCATTCATCAAGATTTAAATGATAGATCAAAACCCAAAATTATGAATTAAACTTACCTTACTCTTGGCTTTCTAGACTCCAAAGTTCAGTTCCCTTTCTACTTCCTCAGCCCCAAAGTTTTCTTGATGATTTCAGCTTATTTTAGTGACTTCCCACACCACTTTGTGCTAGGTATAGGGTGTATATGGATGGAAATAGAATATTTCAAGTTTAAATGAGGATTTTGAGGGTGTTTGGGGTGGTTTTGTGGGGAAGAAGCATGGAACTCATGGCTAGGGTCCCATGGGAAAAGGAAATGTGTTCTTCCTCTCTCTCTCTCTTTCTCTCTCTCTCTCTCTCTCTCTCTCTCTCTCTCTCTCCCCTTTCTCACTTTCTCGGCCAAACACACTTACACACACAAACACACAACTTTCTTTTCTTTTTTAAACCACGTAAACCTCATCTCTCTCTACTTGCATTTAATGCAATCCACTAACTCTCTACTACATTTTCTTTGACTTTTTTACCCTTGTTTAAATTGTTAACCCAAAAATTGGGCTCCAAAATTGGACTCTAATGGTTGTATTATTAACTCAAAGATTGAGCTCAATTAATTGGGTTGTTAATTCAAGGGTTGCATTTAAAATTTGGACTCCATTACTAGTTTAAATCAAGCCCCCAAAATTTCATATTCCTCAATTATTCCAAGGTCAAATAGTTCAAATTTATTATACCAAAATTCACCTCATAGAATGCAAGTCCTTAATACAATTAGGAATTGCACAAAAACTCTAAAAAAATTTATAAAGCTTTCATCGATAAGTCAAAATCAATTACAATCGGTTTTTCCTGATATTTTACAGGGAAAAATTTGATAAAAATTACCTAATACCAAAATTTCAGTGTTACAATGTGATATTTCCATCTGGGCACACACACACTCTCTCTTTCTCTCTCTCTCTCTCTCTTTCTCCCTTAAAGTAGGCATGTATGTGCTGGAGTGGTTATTGGGTATGACTAGAAATCATGTGAGCTCTACCCACGCAGGTTCAAATCTTGCCGTTCATGATTTTACTTAATTCAAGCATTTTTTTTTTTGGAACCTCTATGAAGGCTTAAGTTGATTATATGATATTTCCATCTGGGCACTATCTCTCTCTCTCTCTCTCTCAAAGTAAGTGCGGATGGGCCGGAGTGGTTATCGGGCATGACTCGAAATCATGTGGGCTTTGCCCGCGCAAGTTCGAATCCTGCCGTTCACGATTTTCTTAATTCAAGATTTTTTTTTTTTTTTTAAAGGAAACTCTATTAAAGGCATAAATTGATTATATGATAGCGGTTTAAATCCCGTCATTCACGATTTTGCTTAATTAAAGCTTTTTTTTAAGGAAACTCTATTGAAGGCTTAAATTGATTATATGATATTTGCATCTGGACTCTGTATCTCTCTCTCTCTCTCTCTCTCTCTCTCTCCCCCCTCTCTCCCCCTTAAAGCAGGCACGGATGTGCTGAAGTGGTTATCAGGCATGACTAGAAATCATGTGGGCTTTGCCTGCATAGGTTTGAATCCTACCATTCACGATTATACTTAATTCAAGCTTTTTTTTTTTAGAAAACCGTATCGAAGGCTTAAATTGATTATATGATATTTCTACCTAGGCATTCTCTCTCTCTCTCTCTCTCTCTCTCTCTCTCTCTCTCTCTCTCTCTTTCTCTCTCTCTCTCTCTCTCTCTCTCTCTCTTTTAAAGTAGGCGTGGATGTGCCGGAGTGGTTATCGGGCATGACTAGAAATCATATGGGCTCTTTCATGCAGGTTTGAATCCTACCGTTCACGATTTTATTTAATTCAGTTTTTTTTAAAGCTCTATTGAAGGCTTAAATTGATTATATGATATTTCCATATGGGGTTGTTCCACCATCCTCTGTAACTTTACCAACGGAAATGGCGGTGGATGACCAAGATTTGTTATAATCACTGTTCCCTCGGCTATTAACAGGGATGCTGGAAAATATCATATGATATTAGCTCGCTAACCCAAAGACTTTGTAATTCTATGTGAAATTTTGTATGCAGTGCTTCTGGTTCAATGGAGATGTCAATGAGTAAGCATCAAATTAACTTCTGAATCCTAAGTTGTTGGAAAAGTTGAGCTCAAACTTATCAGGCAAAAGTTACTTGTTTTCTAGCCAAGCAGTATGGTAGTTCCTCTGTTCTAGTAAGTCATCATCAAGATCAAAAGTTTAGACCCTTGAAATTAAAAGCAAATTGAAAAGAAGTGAATGTTTGGTATCCTCTTTATCATTTCTTGGTTTCCTTACCATTTATAAGGGTATTCCATTCTTTTCTTCTTCTTCTTCTTGCTAAGGACATGTCTCTCCCTTAAAAGTTAGATAATTTATATGGAAGAAAACCTTCTAAAAAAGTTATAAAATCTAATATGTTAAAAAACACTTTAATTCCCCAAAATGATAATAAATAAATAAAAATATAAAAAGAATTAGTCTACTTTAGTCTAATGTTTGATAAAAGTTTAGATCAATCATTTTTTTTAATTATTGATATTCAATATTCATGTTGAGGTTGACAAAATTTGATTTAAGTCGGATTAGTTTGTAAAAGGAGCAAAACTCTCATGACATTTTCTATATTCAGATCCAAAATTTTATTTAAAGGATATTACTGTTCAGTCACTGGGCCAACCTGGGTTGGTTAGATTAACCATTCTAATGAAATTTATATATTCTATGATAATGTATCTTTTTACTATGAATGATAAAATGTTACATCATGTGATAAGATATCAGTATTCAGTTACTGAACTAACCTACTATGAATGATGAAATGTTACATCGTGTGATAAAAATATTTGGTAAAGTTATCTCATTTTTTTATTATTATTTGTTTATAAATAGATTTCTTGCACGAAGAAGAAGTTCCATTACTAGGAATCAAACCCAAAAGAGCCGAATATCCTAACCGATTAGACTACAATGGATTTTGCTCTTAACATACTCAAAGATTCTTGAAATCTTTCTCAATCAACCCCAATTTTCCAATCATTGCATTATATATATATATACACACACACACACACAGATATATATATCCCGTAGCTCGTCTTCTTCTCTACCTCAATTTCTTCAACAATGTCGTCTAATTTTACTATCTATTGTCTCAAATTTTTAACCCCATCATACGATGGAAATCAAATGTGCTGTCACAAATAGCTTATTTTCCCAATCTAAACAGATCACTTGTAATATTCCTTTGTTTTGATCAGTGAATTTAACTCAAATTTAACCATTTGTTGTATATCCCTTTACTTGTCTCCCCCTAACTAACACGAGAGTGATAGAAGGAAGACAATAGAATTTGCAACTTTCAAAAGAGAATTGATACTTTTTAAAGAAGTATTATCAATGATGTATGTCCAAAATAATGAAATACTACAAGTATTTATAGGGAATTAAAACCCCAAAGTTAGGAAACTATAAAAATTAGGAAATTAAGGAAATATGGAAACTAAAAAAATTACGAAACTAAAAACTAGAAAAATTGGGAAACTAGGAAAATTAAGAAATTAGAAAAATTCAGAAATTATATAAATTAGAAACTAACTAAAAAAATACTAAAAATCTTAAAAGGCCAAAAAATTAATGGACTCCTCCTTTTCTTGAGCCGATCTCACGTAATCCAATAATTATTTGAAATCTATCCCACATCAGTACCCCTACCTAAAAAGAACTTGCCTTGGAGTGATACCTCTAATGTTTGTATCAATATTCTTAACTCTCTCCTTTAGTTTTCTTGCCCAAAAACTTATGTTGAGAATAACAAATATCAAAACAACTGCTATAACTAAGTAATTATAGTCAACCTCAAATTCTTCTACCCCACTCATGTGCATGTCTGAATTAGAATGATAGTAAACTTTTCTATTTACTAGATCAATATTGAAACATTCAGCTTTCGAATAAGAAATATCCACATTCTTTCTAACTATATTGCGAATTGGTTCTATGATGCTGTGGACTTCCACTGTACCTCATGTAACACTTGGTAGCAAGGGGGTGAATGTAAAGTAGTTACGAGGTGATAACACCAGAACTTCTTATGACAGATTTTTTCAAATTTTTCAAAAACTTTGCTCCTGCCAACCTGTTCCAAGAACCACCACTTTCTTCTTTATCTCAGCCTTTGATGAAATAACGGCATTTGCAAATTGCAATTGTTTTGGTGAGCCAATGCTTTCCATGCCACGTAATGAGTTTGAATCTGCACATGCAACAAGACCACCCTTACTGGTTTGAAAGTGCCCATTCCATTATGTACCATCTCACTTAGGGATCAACAGCACCTTTCTAACCACCAGAGTCTGCACATCTTCATCTTCTTCATCTGGGTCACAGATCCTTCTTCCTCATTAGTAAACCTTTCATCATTCTCCCTACCTTAGCCAGCCAGATGAACTTGACAATGTTAAGGGCAATTGTTAGACTTATGCCCAACTTACCCACACCTGTAACACTTATCTTCTATCGGCTTCGAGTAAGGGTTGTTGTCGGCCGGTTCCTTCGCATGCTCCTTTTCTATTGCATCTTTCTTTGCATGTTCATAACTAGACCATGTATTGACTCTTGGGTTTGCCCTAGATGCCTCAACAAAGGGTTTACGGGTACCATTACTCCTGTAATATTCCCTAAACCCCACTGACTCTGCTCTCTGGGTGATATTTTGGACTTCACTGAGGGTATAAATGATCTGACAACCAAGATTTCAATCCATGAATATACTTCGCTACCTAATGACCTTCAGTCTATCAAATTATTCCATGTCGATAATCGCAAGAAATTTACGGGATATTAAATCACAGATTTTTACCCTTACACAAACATCTGGTATTAAAGGAACAAGAACTGATCATAATCTGGGAAAAAAAATTTAGACATCAACATCTTCTTCATCTTTGGCCAAAGCCTTATTGGCTGCTTTCCAAAACGTGTCATGCCCCGACTTGCAGCTTCGAGTACGCTATAACTGCCGTGTGACCTAAAAGTACATATAGACACCGGCACATACCCTAAGATCCCGTAAGACTATGAAAATACCATTTTTAAAGCAAAGAAAAGCAAACACATCAAACATTAAACATATCATACATAAGTTCCATTTTTGAGAAAGTATTTTTATAAAACATACTTCAAAGAGTTTTCAATAATACAATTCCCATATATCAGTTTCAATTGCAAAATGCCCTCCGATTGGTCCATCTGCAAGCCTAAAAAATCCACTCTAGATAGGACCATTAATGATCGTTAGTCCCGGATAGCTCTTCTTCGACTGGATCTAACTAACTGTAGGGTGGCTGCCACAATATCTACAGTTCCTCTGAAAAAGATAAGAAAGAGGGGTGAGTATAAAATACTCAGTGAGTGAAATGCAATGGCATGTTGTGACAATAAATGACCGGTGAGTATGAAAATGTTAAAATCATAAATTATCAACCAACTTATTCAATGGTAAGTAATAGCAAATAATCCAGATTATCAAAGACATTCATCCACGAGTTCATGTTTTTCCAAAGATCATGGTAACTCCCGAAATAAAACATTTCCCCCCTAAGTTTGGCTGAACATGGGTAGAATCCCACCAAGGGGTTTTCAATTCATTCATTTCATAACACTAATTCCCCTTTCTTGGCGTTGACTCGTATCTTACTGAGGTGCTATCAAGATAGTATGATAGGGGTGCAGGAGACCACGTCTACCATCCTTTGCCAATAAAACCCAAACCATGTCACCTCGTAAGCTCGCTCCGTGGAAAGAATGACTATAGTTATTTACCATCACCAGCACCATCATTTTACAAATATCTAAATACTTTCCAATGTATCATAAATTCAACAAAATGGTTACCAAACCATATCACTATACTTATGAATGTAATTCTCAGCAACAAATGACACGTATTTATTCACAAATACAATGGATGCATGCATATTCCAAACTCACATTTTGGAACACCCCACAAACACAATTGTTACAAAAAAAAATCGCTAAAAAATCATTTATAAAAGAATTTATAAAAAATTATTTTCTCATTCAAAGCACAACAGTCCGTCGACTCATAGTGACAGGGAGGGTAGACGCTCCCAGTTTGCTCAACAGCATAAGTTTTGTCACAATATCTATCCATCCAGCTCCTAAAGGTCATTATCAAGTAACAAATATTATCAATATCAATTCCTAAGCTAACTCAAAAATTTGAAAAATCAAAACCTAGTTTCTCCCTCAATTACGGTGGCTCAATGATCTCCAAATCCAAGAAATCAACTAGGTAAGTAAATCAAAAGTGGAATAAAAAGATAATAATAATAATACCTTGATTTTTGTCTCTAAGAAATCTCTCCTGTTTGGATTTCACCAAACCCTAGGATTTTCCCCTTCCTTGAGACAAACCTAGATCCTCAATCTCTCCCAAAAATCAAGGCTAGAATTAAATTTTGGGATATTAGATGAGTATTTTGGAACCTTGGATTTGAGTTTTGGGAGTGAATCGATTGGGTTTTGGGAGAAAAGAGAAGAATGGTTTAGAGAGAGAGAAGTAAAGTTTCGGTTTTGTGAGTTTTCTAGAGTCTCAAATCTCCACTTCTCCTTTTTGTTCCCATCTCATTTTTCTTTATTTGCTTATTAGCCATTGTTCACTTCTAAATTACACAAATGCCTCAACATGTCCTCTTGGATCTTGGTCTTGGGGGAAAGGTTAACACTATGAGTTAAGCACCGGGAGTTGGGTCCTATTGGAGACAATGTGTCTATCGATGAGTCGGAAAAATTAAAAATGGGAGTGAAATCCTTGTGGACAAATTTAGAGATATTAATATTTGGAATATAAAATAAATGAAATATTATATAACCAAGGGATTTAGATGTCTTGGTGGTAAAAGTCTTTTTGGCATTTGGGAGGACTAGAGATCAAAACCTCTTGCATGCAACTGACGCCAAAGATTTTCAAATTGCAACGGAAAGTTGAGAGTCATTCATGGAGAAGAAACCTCTCAACACTAACACATTGTCATCAGTACTGACGATGCAAAATACAAAATGAAGTTAACCATCACAAATATAGGTGGAGATCGATAAGCGATAGGCAATTGGTTTCGTTCAATACAAATTTGACCGATGAGCAAGTAGAACAAGAGGATAGCCGATCAGCATAATGAAAGAGTTTTACCGATCAACAAATTTGAAGAAGATAAGTCTTCTTCCAACATTGCAAATATATTGAGAGGTTTGTGACGGTACCGACCAGTATCTCAAAATGATTACCGATGAGGTGTTCCCATTTACAAAATACCTATCAGTAAAATTATACTGAGAGAGTCTCCAACTTACATATCAATAGGTCTCAAGGTTAGAAATCCACCAATAGTCCAAATATTCACCAATGGGAAAATGAAAGTAAAATATAATATACCAAATGGTATAGGAAAATTTGATACACTAATGGGTATATAGAAACTATAAATTAATCTATTAACTCAACTCCACAATATACAGAAAAGCTATAATTTCACATTTGATCGAAAAGGTAGTAAGTTACCAAGAGATAGTCACCATCGGCTACCAATCAAAAGAAATCATAATTTTGAAGAAATAGTTTACTACAGACTAAAACATTATCGAATAGGTAAATTCCGCTAGAAAAGTCAAATTCCATCAAAAACTAAATACCAAACACTTAAGTAACCGATGACTAATGATCAGGAACTTTATAATTAAAAGCCTATTGGCTAAATATCTAGAGGGGTTTACTGGACAACCCAAAGAACAGAAATTCCTACTTATATTTGAAATAACTATTCTTCTACAATTTTACGAAATATAAAAATTTTAATCAATCCACTTAGATTATACATCATCATTTGCACTTGTCCGGTGTTGCAAAATGCCTTCGTTGGATTTGAGTCTGTTCCCACAACGAAGAAGCTCCACTTTTAATCGATATGCCACCAACTTTACTTGCTTATTCTCTGGAATCTCTATGAAGTCGAAAAACCTTTCAACCTCTGCTACCCAATCAAGTAGTATGGTAGTTCCTCTGTTCCTCAAACAGTTTGCTACAATGAATAAGCTCAAGAAAAATGCTTTAAGGGTAGAAATTTTAGGACAATTGATTTTTTTTTTTTGGAGTCTTTATCTCGATAGGTTAGCCTCTGACTTGAAAATAATTTTTTTTTTAAAAAAACAAGTCTATGTAGTTTTTCCTTTCTATAGCTTATGGATGATCATTTGTTTTTGTAGGGAGCTGTTGGAGTTAAGGAGGCCTTCCAACTAATGGACACTAATAACAAAGGCAAGATCAACCCCAATGATCTAAGTTCTGGGTTGCAAAAGCTTGGCCACTATACTGGTGACCAAGATATAAAAATGCCTATGGAAACTATAAGTGTTCTAGACCATGCTTGGATATGATTCCAACCAACTTTACATATTCTAATAATAAGAAGATTTTATAATATCACTCTTAGAGCAATAATTTGAAGTCCCACCCTCTTTGTGCAATCAACACAGATGACAAATTTAAAACCATTGTGAATATGGTTGATGAAGTGCAATCAGCAGGAGGCAATTGAACAACACTTCCAATTTGTGCACTTCAAGGAAAAGATAACTTTTGAATTTAAAGAATTTAAAAGGTGGGAGGGTGATGCCATCTTAAAAGAAGAGGATTTATTACTTTTTTGCCATTAAGAGGGTAATTTTGTGTTAGCAGATATAAAATTAAAAGAAAAGAAATTGCTCTAACTGACCAAAGGTAGAAATTGCTCCATACTTTTCCGAACTAGGAATCGTGATGCAACTTTCTTCTTTGATTCCATCCAAATTTCAAGTTGCATTACTTTTGCCTTTTGTTTTGAGTGACATACTGACAACTGAAATTTGTAGGCTGATGAAGATAGCGATGGATACCTTAACTATGTAGAGTTTGTTGCCCTCTCATTTCACCTCAAAAGGATGGCAAACGACTATCATCTACAACAAGCCTTTAATTTTTTTGACCAAAACCGGAGCAAATATATTAAAGTGGAGGAATTATGTGATGCCTTGGCAGATCATATGGGCACCAACCATGAGGAAGTTATCAATGCCATTATGCAGGATGTTGACACGGACGAGGCTTGCGATGCATTAACTCATAACCATTTAAGCACTACTGCCAATATAACAACAATGAGCATATTAGTATATTTATGGCATACGAAGAGTTTGCTGCTATGATGAAGGTTGGCACAGATCGAAGGAAGACACGTGAGCAGTTAGTTTAAAGATCACAGCAAGAGATTAATTTAGGATTGTTCTGTGCACAACCATGTTACGTGCTAAGTTTGAGGGTTGGCACCCCACTTGTTTTCTCCCTTTATTTTGTTGTATGAAAAGCTAGCTCTCTCTTTCTCTCAAAGCAGGCATCAACATGTCGGAGTGGTTATCGAATATGACTAGAAATCATGTGAGCTCTGCCCGTGTAGGATTGAATCCTGTTGTTCACAATTTTACTTAATTCAAGCTTTTTTTTTGTGGGGAAACTCTATTGAAGTCTTAAATTGATTGCATTATATTTCTATCTGGGCACTCTCTCTCTCTCTCTCTCTCTCTCTCTCTCTCTCTCTCTCTCTCTCTCTCTTTTAAAGTAGGTGTGGATCAGCTAGAGTGGTTATCAGGTATGACTAAAATCATGTGGGCTTTACCCGCGTAGGTTCGAATCTTGTCATTCATGATTTTACTTAATTTCAGCTTTTCTTTTCTTTTCTTTTCTTTTTTGGGAAGCTCTATTAAAAACTTAAATTGATTATATGATATTTCCATCTAGGCTCTCTCTTTCTCTTATTTTTGAAGCAAGCGTGAATATGCCTAAGTGGTTATCGAGCATGACTAAACATCATGTGGACTCTGCCCATGCAAGTTCGAATCCTACCATTCATGATTTTACTTAATTCAAGCCTTTTTTTTTTAAGGAAGCTCTATTGAAGGCTTAAATTGATTATATCATATTTCCATCTAGGCTCTCTCTCTCTCTTTCTCATTCTAAAGCAGGTGTGGAAGTGTCGTAGTGGTTATCGGGTATGACTAAAAATCATCTGGGCTCTACCTATGGAAATTTGAATCCTACCGTTCACGATTTTACTTAATTCAAGCTTTCTTTTTTTAAAAGCTCTTTTGAAGGCTTAAATTGATTATATGATATTTTCATTTGGGTCGGCTCTCTCTCTCTCTCTCTCTCTCTCTCTCTCTTAAAGCAGGAGTGGACATGCCGGAGTGTTTATCGAGCATGATTAGAAATCTTGTGGGCTCTGCCCGTGTAGGTTCGAATCCTGCCATACATGATTTTACTTAACTCAAGCATTTTTTTTCTTTTTTTATTCTTGGGAAGCTCTATTGAAGGCTTAAATTGATTATATGATATTTTCATCTCGGCTCTCTCTCTCTCTCTCTCTCTCTCTCTCTCTCTCTCTCTCAAAGCAGATGTGGACATGCTAGAGTGGTTATTGGGCATGACTAGAAATCATGTGGGCTCTGCCCGTGTAGGTTCAAATCCTGTTGTTATCGATTTTACTTAATTCAAGCTTTTTTTTTTCTTTTTTGGGGAAGCTCTATTAAAGGTTCAAATTAATTATATGATATTTCCATCTGGGCTCTCTATCTCTATCTCTCTCACTGTCTCTCTTAAAGCAGGCGTGGACGTGCTAAAGTGGTTATCCGACATCACTAGAAATTATGTGGACATTGCCCGTGCAGATTCGAATCTTGCCGTTAATAATTTTATTTAATTCAAACTTTTTTTTTGAAGCTCAATTAAAGATTTAAATTTATTATATGATATTTCTATATAGGCTCTCTCTCTCTCTCTCTCTTAAAGCAGGTATGGATTGGATGTGCTGGAGTGGTTATCGAGTATGACTAGAAATCATGAGTGCTATGTTCATACAGGTTCATCCTATCATTCACGATTTTACTTAGTTCAAGCTTTTTTTTATGGAAGCTTTATTAAAGGCTTAAATTAATTATATGATATTTCCATCTGGACTCTCTTTCTCACTGTTTCTCTCTCTCTTTCTCTCTCTCTCTCTCTCTCTCTCTCTCTCTCTCTCTCTCTCTAAAATAGGCATGGACATGCCAAAGTGGTTATCGGGCTTAACTATAAATCATGTAGGCTCTACCTATGTAGGCTCGAATCCTGCCATTCACAATTTTACCTAATTCAAGCTTTTTTTTTTTTTGTGAAGCTCTATTGAAGGCTTAAATTGATTATATGATATTTCCATCTGGGCTAACTCCTTCCCTCCCTCCCTCCCTCCCTACCTCCCTCTCTTTTAATCAGGCATGGACATACCAGAGTGGTTATCGGGCATGACTAGAAATCATGTATGCTCTGCCCGCGCAGGTTCGAATCCTACCGTTCATGATTTTATTTAATTCAAGCTTTTTTTTTTTATATTGAAGACTTAAGTTGATTATATTATATTTCCATATGGGCTCTCTCTCTCTCTCTCTCGCTCTCTCAAGGTAGAAGTGGACTTGCCAGAGTGTTTATCGGGCATAACTAGAAATCATGTGGGTTTTGTCCATGCAAGTTTGAATCCTGCCATTCATGATTTTACATAATTCAAGCTTTTTTTTTTTTTTTGGGAAACTCTATTGAAGGCTTAAATTAATTATATGACATTTCCATCTGGGCTTTCTCTCTTTTTCTCTCTCTCAAAGCAGGCATGGACATGCCAAATTGGTTATCGGGCATGACTAAAAATCATGTGGGCTTTACCTATGTTGGTTCAAATCCTGTCGTTCATGATGTTACTTAATTCAATCTTTTTTTTTTTCTGGGAAGCCTTGTTGAAAGCTTAAATTGATTATATGATATTTCTATATGGGCTCTCTCTCTCTTTCTCTTTTTTAATGCAAGTGTGGACGTGCCAAAGTGTTTATCAGGCATAACTAGAAATCATGTGGGCTCTGCTCACGCAGGTTCAAATCCTGCCATTCACGATTTTACTTAATTCAAGTTTTTTTTTTCTTTTTTGGGAAGATCTATTGAAGGCTTACAACAATAACAACAACTTAAGTTTTCTATCTCAAATTTTGGAGTCGCCCATTTGAAAGACAAATATTAAAAAAAATAGTGTTGATTTAATTTGTGCGGTTTCTCCTACGTCACTCATTCATATCTAAGACCATATCCTCAACTAAATTCATAGCTGTCATGTCTTTATAGATGACTTGCATCCAAATTTTCAATGGCCTATCTTTACACTTTACTAAATCTCATATATTTAAGTTTTCAGTCGTCTTAATAGGTGCGTACTTAGGTTTTCATTACACATGCCTAAACCACCTTAGGCAGTACTTTCACATCTTATCCATTATTAAACTAACTCGTAATTTATTACGTATCTCTTTATTTTTAATTCTATCTTTTCTATTTTTGCCACACATCCACCTAAATATCCTCATTTTAACTATAGTCATTTTATGCTTTTATTTTTGTTTAATGACCCAACACTTAGTACCATACAATAGCGCAAATATTACTACAATTCTATAAAATTTTCCCTTAAATGTAATAGTATCGCGCGATCGCAGGAACTCCTGATGCCCTTCTCCATTTCATCCATCCTGCTTGAAATTTATTGTTCACATCTCCATCTATACTGCCATCATTCTAAATAATGGAACCAGGAGACCTAAAGCGTTCACTTTTTGGTTTGTCTCTTTCTTCCAACTTAATTGTTTCTTCATCATCTTGATGATTGCTACTAAACCTATATTTCATATGCTCAGTTTTGGATCTGCTTAATCTAAATCCTCTGCATTCCAGTATAACATTCCATAACTCTAATTTAGTACTAATACCCTTTCTAGTTTCATCAACCTGCACTATATCATTTGTGAAAAGCATACACCATGGTATTTCATTTTGGATATTTTTTATAATTTAATCTATCATTATTGCAAAAAGTATGGGGTTTAATACCGAACCTTGATGGAGTCCAATGTTAATAGAGAAACTATCACTTAGACCTCCGTAAGTTCTTATATTGATCACAACTCCTTCATACATATCTCTAATAAGATTAATGTATTTCAAAGAGATCTCTTTCTTTATTAGCTCCCACAACAATACGTCTCTAGAAACCCTAGCATATGTTTTTTTCTAGATTAATGAGTACCATATGTAGGTATCTTTTTCGCATTCTAAATGACTCCATCAACTGTTTTAAAAAGCAAATTACTTCAGTGGTGGATCGTCCTGATATAAATTCAAATTGATTCTAGGACATGCTTCCGGTCTCAGTCTATACTTTATCACTCTCTCCCATAATTTCATAGTATGACTCATGAGTTTAATTCCTTTGTATCTAGAATAATCTTGTATATCTTCTTTATTCTTATATAGTGGTACAATTGTACTTTCCCTCTATGCTTGGGGCATTTTCCTTGTTTGTAATATTTTATTGAGAAGAGCCATCAATATTACTACATTGAATTCATCCAAACATTTTCATACATCAATGAGAATGCCATCAAGTCTTATGGTTTTATTATTCTTCATTCTCTTTAGGGCTTCCGTTACTTCTTAAAGACAAATCTTATGTTTAAAATTTCTATTAATCTCTTATACAAGTATTGCGATATTTTCTATACCTATTGTACTCTCCACGTTAAATAGATTATCAAAATAGTCCCTCCAACGCTTTCTTATGTCTTCGTTCTTTACTAGTATACTATTGGTTTCACTCTTAATACACCTAACATCATTTAGATCTTTTCCCTTCCTTTCCTTTAGTTTGACAATTTTGTAGATTTCTCTTTCTCTGTTTCTAGTCTCTAGTCTCTTATATAATTTGTTAGACATTTTACTCTCTTATTTGTAGATAATTTTTTTTCCTCCTTTTTTGCACTTTCGTATCTTTCTTATGCTTCGCTATTACTATCACTTTTAAGGTTCCTATAGTACTCTCTTTTAATTCGAGTAGCAATTTGTATTTTCTTATTCCATTGCCACGACTCCTTGTCTATTGGATCCTGACCCTTAGATCCGCCAAGGACCTCTCTACCCATACTCTTAATATTATTAAACATCTCTTTTTACATTATTTTTAAGTCATCATTAGCAAACCAATTTATTACTACTATTACTTTGTCTCTAAAAGACATCACTTTTTCTTCTTTCAGATTCTACCACTTAATTTTTTGCTCTAGAGATAGTCAACACTGTTTTTATTTTTTAGGTGCACGTGCGTCTAAAACTAAAAGTCTATGTTGAGTTGCTACACTTTTCGCCAATATAACCTTGTAATCCTTAGAGGTCAACCTATCACCTCTTCTAGTGAGAAGGAAATCTCTTTGGCTAGCGTTCGACCCACTTCTATATGTAACTATGTGTGACTCTATTTTCTTAAAGTAAGTGTTTACAAGTGGCAAATCAAATGCTACAGTAAGCTCTAAAATGGTACCTCCCACTTCATTCCTACTACCAAAGCCAAAGTTTCCATGTATGGTTTGATATCCCTCATCTTTCTTTCCTACATGTCCATTTAAATCTCCTCTAATAAATAACTTCTCTCCACTCGGTATGGTTTGTATAAATTTATCTAAATCTTTCTAAAATTATTTTTTATTAATTGCATCTATACCTATTTAGGGCGCATACATAAGAACTATATTAACTATGTTTTCTCCATTTACTAACTTGACAAGTATAATTTCATCTCCATTCTTTCTTATCTCTACTACATCCCCTATTAGGTCTTTATGTACAATTACTCCTACTCCATTCCTAGTTCTATTTGTACCTATGCACCAAAGCTTATAACCATAAGGTTCTATTACTTTAGCCTTCTCTCCCACCCATTTAGTTTCTTGGAAACAAATCATATTAATTTTTCTTCTATTCATCACTTCTCCTATCTCTCCTAACTTTCCAGTTAGGGATCCTATGTTTCAAGTGGCTAAGGGAATCCTATCTTCATGAATTATCTTATTTACCTGCACCCTAATGTCCCTTGTTAACTTGTTACTACACTCGGAATCTGATATAGCACGTCGCTGAGAGGGAAACACCCCAAACGTTTTCCTACATTTGTCTCTTATTTTTAATTTGACAAAAGATTTTGCATTAACTGTGAGCTTACCACAACCCTATTCCTTTACCTGAGTTTGGGACCGGTCGTGGTAGAGTTCTTCAAATAATATTATATAAAAATGATTTTAAAAAATCATGTAGGCTCTGCCCGCGCAGGTTTAAATCTTGTTGTTCACAATTTTATTTAATTAAGCTTTTTTTGGAAGCCTGATTGAAGATGTTAATTGATTAGATAATAATTTCATCTGGGTTCTCTCTCTCTCTCTCTTAAAACAGGTGTGGATGTGATGGAGTGGTTATCGTGCATAACTAGAATCATGTGGGCTCTGCTCGCACAGGTTTAAATCCTGTCTTTCACAATTTTACTTAATTCAAGCTTTTTTTTAAGAAAGTTCTATTAAAGCCTTAAATTGATTATATGATATTTCCATCTAGAATCTCTCTCTCTCTCTCTCTCCCCCCCTCCTTCCTTCCCTCCCTCTCTCCATCCCTCTAAAGTAGGCGTGGATGTGTCGGAGTGGTTATCGGGCAGGACTAGAAATCATGTGGGCTCTGCCCACGCACGTTCGAATCCTGTCGTTCACGATTTAACCTAATTCTAGTTTTTTTTTTAAAGCTCTATTAAAGGCTTGAATTGATTATATTATACTTCCATCTGGCTTTCTCTCTCCCTTACTCTCTCTCTCTCTCTCTCTCTCCCTCCCTCTCCCTCTCAATGCAAGCGTGGATGTGCCGAAGTGGTTATCGAATATGACTAGAAATCATGTGGGCTTTACCCATGCAGGTTTGAATCCTGCTATTCACGATTTTACTTAAGCCAAGCTTTTTTTTTTTTTTTTTTCATTTTGGGAAGCTTTATTGATGGTTTAAATTGATTATATGATATTTTCATCTCGGCTCTCTCTCTCTTCCTCTCTCTCTCTCTCACTCTTAAAGCTGGCGTGGATGTGCCAGAGTGGTTATCGGGCATGACTAGAAATCATGTGGGCTCTGACCATGTAATTTCAAATCCCGCCATTCATGATTTTTCTTAATACAAGCCTTTTTTTTTGGAAGCTCCATAGAAGGCTTAAATTGATTATATGATATTTCCATCTGGGCTCTCTCTCTCTCTCTCTCTCTATGTTTTAAAGTAGGCGTGGATACGAAGAGTGGTTATCGGGTATGACTAGAAATCATGTGGGCTTTGCCTGCGCAGGTATAAATCCTACCGTTCATGATTTTTCTTAATTATAGCTTTTCATTTTGAAGCTTTATTGAAAACATAAATTGATTATAAGATATTTCCATCTGGGCTCTATCTCTCTCTCTCTCTCTCTCTCTCTCTCTCTCTCTCTCTCTCTCTTAAACCAGTCATGGACATGCCAGAGTGGTTATCGAGCATCACTAGAAATCATGTGCTCTCTGCCCGCATAGGTTCGAATCCTATCGTTCATGATTTTACTTAATTCATGCTCTCTCTCTCTCTCTCTCTCTCTCTCTCTCTCTTAAAGCTGGCATGGATGTGCCAGTGGTTATCGAGCATCACTAAAAATCATGTGGGCTATGCCCGCGCATGTTAGAATCGTGTCTTCACGATTCTAATTAATTCAAGCTTTGTTTTTTGGGGAATCATTATTAAAGGCTTAAATTGATTATATGATATTTCCATCTAAGCTCTCTCTCTTTCTTTTTAAAGCACGCGTGAACGTGCCAGAGTGATTATTGGGCATGACTAGAAATCATGTGGACTTTGGCCATGCAAGTTCGAATCCTGTCATTCATTATTTTATTTAATTCAAGCTTTTTCTTTTTCTTTTTCTTTTTTTGGGAAGCTCTATAGAAGGCTTAAATTAATTATATGACATTTCCATCTAGGCTTTTTCTCTCTTAAAGTAGGGGTGGACATGCCAAAGTGATTATCAGACATGACTAGAAATCATGTGGGCTCTATCCATGCAGGCTCAAATCCTGCCGTTCACGATTTTACTTAATTCAAGCCTTTTTTTAAAGCTTTATTAAAGACTTTAATTGATCTGGGCTCTCTCTCCCTCTCTCTCTCCCCCCCTTTAAAGTAGGTCGGACGAGTTGGAGTGGCTATCGGGCATGACTAGAAATCATTTGGGCTCTACTCTCATAGGTTCGATTCCTATCATTCAAGATTTTACTTAATTCAAGCTTTTTTCTTTTTTAGGAAGCTTTATTGAAGGCTTAAATTGATTATATGATATTTCCATCTAGGCTTTCTCTCTCTCTCTCTCTCTCTCTCTCTCTCTCTCTCTCTCTCTCTCTCTCAATCAGGTGTGGACATGCCGGAGTGGTTATGGGGCATAACTCAACTCGCACAAGTCCGAATCTTGCCATTCACGTTTTAACTGAATTCAAGTTTTTGTTTTTTTTTTAAGATGCTCTATTGAAATCTTAAATTGATTATAAACTATTTCCACCTCGCTCTCTGTGTCTCTCTTTCTCTCTCTCAAAGCAGGCCTGGACATGCTGGGGTGGTTATCGGGCATGATTAGAAATCATGTGGGCTCTGCCCGCACAAGTTTGAATCCTTTCGTTCATTATTTTACTTAGTTCAAGCTTTTTCTTTTTTTTGTGAAGCTCTCTTAAGGGCTTAAATTGATTATATGATATTTTTATCTAAGATTGTTTCACCATCCTCCGTAACAATACCAACAGAAATGGTAGTCGATTACTAAAATTTCCATCAGGGATTGTCCCATTGGCTATTTATAGGGATGTTGGAAAATATCATATGATATTAGCTTGCCTGCCTAAACACTTTGTACTTCCAAGTGAAATTTTATATCTTGTGCTTCTCTTCATTGGAGATTTCCGTGAGTAAGCATCAAATGAAAATCTGAATCCTAAGTTGTTCCCAAAGTCTGAGTTGAAACTTATTGAGCAAAATTTATAGGTTTCCTGGCCAAGCAATACGGTAGTTCCTTTGTTCTAATCAGTAATCATCAAGATCAAGAGTTTGGACCACCTGAAATTAAAAGCAGATTGAAAAGAAGAGAATGTATGGTATTCTGTTTGTCTTTTCTTGGTTTCCTAACCATTTATAAAGGTATTCCTTTCTTCTTTTTCTTTTTCTTCTTCTTGCTAGGAACATGTCTCTCCATTACAAATTTGATAATTTATATAGAAGCAAACCTTCTAAGAAAGTTATAAAATCAAATATGCCCAAAAAACACTTTAAAAAAAAAGTAATAAATGAATAAATAAAAATATAAAAAGAATTAGTCTACTCTAGTCTAATGTTTCATAAAAGATTAGATTAATCATTTTTTAATTATTGATATTCAATATTCACGTTGGGGTTGACAAAATTTGATTCGAGTCGAATTAGACTCTTAAAGGTGCAAAACTCTTGCGACATTTTCTATACTCAAACCGAGATTTTATTTAAAGAATATCAATGTTCAGTCACTAGACCAACTTGGATTGGTTAAATTAACCATTTCTAATGAAATTTACATATACATTGTAATGTATCTTTATACAATGAACGATGAAATGTTACATCATGTGATAATATATCAGTAATTAGTCACTAGACCAACCTACTATGAATGATGAAATGTTACATCGTGTGATAAAAATATTTGATAACTTTATCTTATTTGGAAAGTTCTATTAAAGACTTAAGTTAATTATATGTTATTTCCGTATGAGCTCTCTCTCTTTCTCTCTCTCTCTCTCTCTCTTAAAGTAGAAGTGGACTTGCCAGAGTGATTATCAAGCATGACTACAAATCATATGGGCTTTGCCCACATAGGTTCAAATCCTGCCATTCAAGACTTTACTTAATTCAAGATTTTTTTTTCTTTTTGGGAAGCTCTATTGAAGGCTTAAATTGATTATATGATATTTCCATCTGGGCTCTCTCTCTCTCTCTCTCTCTCTCTCTCTCTCTCTCTTTCTCTCTCTTAAAGTAGAAATGGACTTGCCAAAGTGATTATCAGGCATGACTAGAAATCATATGGGCTTTACCCATGCAGATTCGAATCCTGCTGTTCACAATTTTACTTAATTCAAGTTTTTTTTTTCTTTTTTGGGAAGCTTTATTGAAGGCCTACAACAATTACAGCAACCTAAACCTTCTATCCCAAATTTTAGGGTCGACCATTTGAGAGACAAATATTAAAAAAATAGTTTTGATTTAATTTATGCGGTTTCTCTTACGTCACTCATTCCTATCTAAAACCATCTCCTTAACTAAATCCATAACTGTCATATCTTTACAGATAACTTGTATCTAAATTTTCAATGGCCTATCTTTACGCTTTACTAAATCTTTTATATTTAAGTTCTTGGACCTCGTAATAGGTGTGTCCTTGGGTTTTTATTGCACATGCCCAAACCATCTTAGACTGCACTTTCACATCTTATCCATTATTAAACTAACTCCTAACTTATTATGTATTTCTTCATTTTTAATTCTATTATTTTCTAGTTTTGTCATACATCCACCTAAACATCTTCATTTCAGCTATAGCCATTTTATGCTTTTTATTTTTGTTTAATGGCCCAACACTTAGTACTATACAATAGTATAGATCTTACTGTAATTCTATAAAATTTTCGCTTAAATATAACGGCACCTGCAATCATAGAGAACTCTGGATGCCCTTCCTCATTTTATCCAAGCTGCATGAAATCTATTGTTTACATCTCTATCTATATTGCCATTATTCTGAATAATGGAACCAAGAGACCTAAAGCATTCACTTTTTGATATGTCTCTCTTCCTTTTAACTTAATTATTTCTTCATCATCCTGATGATTGCTACTAAACCTATATTTCATATACTCAGTTTTGGACTTAATCTAAATCCTCTGGATTCTAGTGTGACACTCGATAACTCTAATTTAGTACTAATACCCTTCCTAGTTTCATCAACCAGCACTATATCATTTGCGAAAAACATAGACAATGGTATTTCATCTTGGATATTTTTATGATATCATCTTTCCTTATTGCAAAAAGTATGGAGCTTAATGTAGAGTCTTGATAGAGTCCAATGTTAATAGAGAAGCTATTACTTAGACCTTTGTAAGTTCTTACATCGGTGACAACTCCTTCATATATATCTGTAATAAGATTAATGTATTTTAAAAAAATCACTTTCTTTATTAGTGCCCACAACAAGATGTCTCTAGAAACCCTATCATATGCTTTTTTAGATCAATGAATACCATATATAGGTCTCTTTTTTACATTCTAAATGTCTCCATCAACTGTTTTAATAAGTGAATTGCTTCAATAGTGGATTGTCCAGGCATAAATTCAAATTGATTCTAGGACATACTTTCAGTCTCAATCTATACCGTATTACTCTCTCCCACAATTTCATAGTATGACTCATGAGTTTAATTCCTTTGTAACTTGAATAATCTTGTATGTCTCCTTTATTCTTAAATAGTGTTACAAGTGTGCTCTCCTTCCATGCTTAGGGTATTTTCTTTGTTTTCTAAATTTTTTGAGAAGAGCCGTCAACATTACTATGCTGAATTTATCCAAACATTTTCATACCTCAATGGGAATGCCATCAGGTCCTATGGTTTTGTTATTATTTATTCTCTTTAGGGCCTCCTTTACTTCTTGAATATGAATCTTATGTTTAAAATCTCTATTAATCTCTTATATAGGTATTACGATATTTTCTATACCTGTTATGTTCTCTACGTTAAATAGATTATCAAAATAGTCTATCCAACGCTTTCTTATGTCTTCATTCCTTACTAGTATACTGGTTTCACTCTTAATATACCTAACATCATTTAGATCTTTTCCCTTCCTTTCCCTTAGTTTGGCAATTTTGTAGATTTCACTTTCTCTATCTCTAGTCTCTAGTTTTTTGTATAATTCATTATACATTTTACTGTTTGATTTGTAGATAATTTTTTTACCTCCTTTTTTATACTTTTATATTTTTCATATATTTCGCTACTACTATCACTTTTAAGATTCCTATAGCACTCGCTTTTGGTTCGATTAGCAGTTTGTCTTTTCTTATTTCACGATCACAACTCCTTGTCTATTAAAGCCCGACCCTTAAATACGTTAAGGACCTCTCTATCCATACTCTTAATATTATTAAACATCTCTTTTCACATTATTTTTGAGTCATCATTAGCAGACCAATTTATTACTTCTATTACTTTGTCTCTAAAACTCATCATTTTTTTCTTTCAGATTCTGTCACTTAATTTTTTGCTCTAGAGATAGTCAACACTATTTTTGTTTTTTAGGTTTATGTACATCTAAAACTAAAAGTTTATGCTGAGTTGTTACACTCTCCCCCGATATAACCTTGCAATTCTTACAGGTCAACCTATCACCTCTTCTAATGAGAAAGAAATCTATTTGGCTAGCATTTGACCCACTTCTATATATAACTATGTGTGACTCTCTTTTCTTAAAGGTGTTTACAAGTAGCAAATCAAATGTTATGTCAAACTCTAAAATCGTACCTCCTGCTTCATTCCTACTACCAAAGCCAAAGTTTTCATGTACGGTTTGGAATCCCTCATTTTTCTTTCCTACATGTCCATTTAAATCTCCTCTAATAAATAACTTCTCTCCACTAAGTATGGTTTGTATAAATTTATCTAAATCTTTCTAAAATTGTTTTTTACTAATTACATCTATACCTATTTAGGTTGCATACATAAAGACTATATTAACTACGTTTTCTTCATTTACTAACTTGATAAGTATAATTTCATTTCCCTTCTTTCTTATCTCTACTGCATCCCCTATTAGGTATTTATGTATAATTACTCTTATCTTATTCTTAGTTCTATCCCTACCTACGTACCAAAACTTATGACCATAAGGTTCTATTACTTTAGCCTTCTCTCCTACCCATTTAGTTTCTTGAAATCAAATCATATTAATTTTTCTTTTATTCATCACTTCTCCTATCTCTCCTAACTTTCCAGTTAGGGATTCTATGTTCCAAGTAGTTAAGTGAATTCTATCTTCATGAACTATCTCATTTACCTACACCCTAATATCCCTTGTTAACTTATTACTACACTCGGAATCCGATATAGCATGTTGCTGAGAGGGAAACACCCCAAACGTTTTCCTATATTTTTCTTTTATTTTTAATTTGACAAAATATTTTACGCTGACTATAAGTTTTCTGCAACCCTACTCCTTTACCAGAGTTTGGGACTGGCCGTGGCAGAGTTTTTCAAATAATAATATATAAAAATGATTGAAAAAAAAAATCAAGTGGGCTCAGCCCGTGCAGGTTCAAATCCAGCCATTCATGATTTTGCTTAATTTAAGCTTTTTTTTTTTTTAGGCTCAATTGAAGACATAAATTGATTAGATGATATTTCCATCTAGGCTCTCTCCCTCTCTCTTTCTCTCTTAAAATAGGCATGGACATGATGGAGTGGTTATCGGGCATAACTAAAATCATATGGGCTTTGCTCGCACAGGTTCAAATCCTGTCGTTCACGATTTTACTTAATTCAAGCTTTCTTTTTAGGAAGTTCTATTAAAACCTTAAATTGATTATATGATATTTCCATCTAGACTCTCTCTCACTCGCTCACTCACACTCTCTCTCTCTCTCTCTCTCTCTCTCTCTCCCCCTCTCCCTACCTCTAAAGTAGGCGTGGATGTGTTGGAGTGGTTATCGAGCACAAATAGAAATCATGTGGGCTCTGCCCACATAGGTTCAAATCTCACCATTCACGATTTTACCTAATTCTAGCTTTTTTTTAAAGCACTATTAAAGGATTAAATTGATTATATTATTTTTTCTATTTGGCTCTCTCTCTCTCTCTCTCTCTCTCTCTCTCTCCCTCCCTACTTAAAGCAAGCATGGATGCACTAAAATGGCTATCGGGCATGACTAGAAATCATGTGGGCTCTACCTGTGCAGGTTAGAATCCTGCCATTCACGATTTTACTTAAGTCAAGTTTTTTTTTTTTTTCCTTTTTGGGAAGCTCTATTGAAGGTTTAAATTGATTATATGATATTTCCATCTTGGCTTTTCCTCTCTCTCTCTCTCTTTTAAAGTAGGCATGGATGTGCCAGAGTTGTTATCGGGCATGACTAGAAATCATGAGGGCTTTGCCCACGTAATTTCAAATCCCGCGATTCATGATTATACTTAATTCAAGCCTTTTTTTGGGAAGCTCTATAGAAGGCTTAAATTGATTATATGATATTTCCATCTGGGCTCTCTCTCTCTGTCTCTCTCTATGTTTTAAAGTAGGCATGAATGTGCCTGAGTCATTATTGGGCATGACTAGAAATCATGTGGGCCCTGCCCGCGCAAGCTCAAATCCTACAGTTCATGATTTTACTTAATTATAGCTTTTTTTAAGCTCTATTGAAAACATAAATTGATTATATGATATTTCCATCAGCTCTCTCTCTCTCTCTCTCTCTCAAACCCGTCATGGACGTGCTAGAGTGGTTATCGAGCGTCACTAGAAATCATGTGGGCTCTACCCGTATAGGTTCGAATCTTGTCATTCACGATTTTACTTAATTTATGCTCTCTCTCTCTCTCTCTCTATCTCTCAAAGGAGGTGTGGATGTGCCAGAGTGGTAATCGGGCATCATTAGAAATCATATGGGCTCTGCCCGCACAAGTTCAAATCATGTCTTCACAATTTTAATTAATTCAAGCTTTTTTTTTTGGAAATCATTATTGATGGCTTAAATTGATTATATGATATTTCCATCTAGGCTCTCTCTCTCTCTCTTTCTTTTTTAAAGCACATGTGGACATGCCAGAGTGATCATTGGGCATGACTAGAAATCATGTGGGCTCTGGCCGTGCAGGTTCGAATCCTGTTGTTCGCGATTTTACTTAATTTAAGCGTTTTCTTTTTTTCGGGGGGAGCTCTATGGAAGGCTTAAATTGATTATATGACATTTCCATCTAGGCTCTCTCTCTCTCTCTCTCTCTCTCTCCCTCCCTCCCTCTCTCTATCTCAAAACAGGCATAGATATGCTAGAGTGATTTTCGAACATACCTAGAAATTATGTGGGCTCTATTCGTGCAGGCTCAAATCATGCCATTCATGATTTTACTTAGTTCGAGCTTTTTTTAAGAAGCTTTATTAAAGACTTAAATTGATTATATGATATTTCTAGCTGGGCTCTCTCTCTCTCTCTCTCTCTCTCTCTCTCTCTCTCTCGTAAAACAGGCTTGAATATGCTGAAGTAGTTATTAGGCATGACTAGAAATCATGTGGGCTCTACTCTCATAGGTTTGATTCCTATTATTCATAATTTTACTTAATTCAAGTTTTTTTTTTAGGGAAGTTTTATTGAAGGCTTAAATTGATTATATGATATTTCCATCTAAGCTCTCTCTCTCTCTCTCTCTCTCTCTCTCTCTCTCTCTCTCTCTCACAAGTAGGCATGGACGTGCCAGAGTGGTTATGGGGCATGACTTTACTCACGCAGGTTCGAATCTTGCCATTCACGATTTTACTTAATTCAAGTTTTTGTTTTTTTTTTTTTTGGAAGCTTTATTGAAGTCTTAAATTGGTTAGATGATATTTTCATCTCTCTTTCTCTCACACTCTCTCTCTCTCTCTCTCGAAGCAGGCCTAGATGTGCTGGAGTGGTTATCAGGCATAACTAGAAATCATGTAGGTTCTGCTTGAATAGATTTGAATCCTATCGTTCATGATTTTACTTAATTCGAGCTTTTTTTTTTTCAAGGAAGCTCTTTTGAAGGCTTAAATTGATTGTATGATATTTCCATCGAGGCTTGCTCTTTCTCTCTCTCTCTGGTGCCATGGACTTTGTCCATCGTCAAGTACTGGAGTTTCACCTGACTAATCTCGACCGAGCTGCTATCGAGTTTGCTATAGGAAGGGAGCTCTCCCAACGTCTTTTTACCATTACCAAGATTGAAACCCTAATTTTTCTAGTTTTTTAATTTCTCTAGATTCCTAATTTTTCTAGTTTTTGGTTTCCAAATTTCTCTAGTTTTCTTGTTTTATAGTTTTCTAATTTTTAGGGTTTGCATTCCCTATAAATACTTGTGGTGTTTCATTATTTTGGCATTCATCCTTAATAATATTTATTTTAGAGTATTAATTTTCTCTTGAGAGTTATAAGGTTTTGTCTCTTTGCAAATGATTTTATCTTCCTTCTATCTCTCTCGTGTTAGGTGGTATCAGAGTCGAGGCTTTCCCTTGCGATGGCCAACTAAGATGGTGAAGGTAGTACTCTTTCTGACGTGCTCAGAAAGTTGTGAACCATGATGACTGCAATTCAAACTCTGTTTATTCGAATAGAGTAGAGAGAAACAAAATTACAAACGTTGCGAGCAACTTAGGGCAATATAAGAAGTGAAGGTGGTGCCAAGAGAATTGCTCAGGGACCTCACTTTAATCCTATATTGCTACAACAATCTTGTAGGGTTCAGACCAACGAGGATGATTCTTCAAATAAGGAGGTTGCTGAGTTTTTTAATCATAACCCTAATTCTAAGGCAACTTATCAATATCAATAAGAAGAGTTTCAATTGAAAGTGGATATTCTTCATTCAATGGGAATCTAAATATTGAAGATTTTCTAGATTGGGTAGCATAGGTTGAGAGGTTTTTCAACTTCACAGAGATTCTGGAGAATAAGCAAGTAAAACTGGTAGTATATTGATTGAAAGGTGGAGCTTCTTCATGGTGGGAACAAACTTAGATCCAACGGAGGCACTTGGGGAAACAGCCAATAAGGCTTTGACCAAAGATAAAGAAGATATTGATAGCTAGATTTCTTCCTCCAGATTATGATCAATTTTTGTTTCTTCAATACCAAATATTGGTACAGGGGCAAAAATCTATGGCTGAATATACCGTAATTTTTTTACAATTATCGACATGAAATAATTTGATGGAGACAGAAGGTCAATAGTTGGTGAGATATATTCTTGGATTCAAACCTGCGATCTATAATAAAATTGGTAGTCATATCATTTTATGCCTCAGCGAAGCACAAAATATGGCCTAGAGAGCAGAGTCAATGGGGTTTAGGGAACATTACAAAAATGAACGTACCAGTAAACCCCTAGGTGAGGCATCTAGGGCAAGTCCAAGAGTCAGTACATGGTCAAGTTCTGAACTGTAATGAAAGATGTGGTAGAAAAGGAGCTTGCAAAGGAACCAACCAACAACAACGCTTACTCGAAGCTGACAGGAGATAAGTATTATAGGTGCAGGCAAGTTGGGCATAAGTCTAGCAATTGCCCTCAACACCATCAAATTCATCTGGCTGGCTATGTAGGGAGGATAATGAATGGTTCGCGATGAGAAAGAAGGGATCTATGAGCCAGATGGAGAAGATGAAAATGTACAGGCTCTGGTGGTTAGAAAGGTGCTGCAGATCGCTAAACAAGATGATACACAATGGAATGGGTTCTTTCAAACTAATAGGGGGTGGTCTTGTTGCATGTGTAGATTCAAACTCATCACATAGCATGGAGGGAATTAGCTTAGCAAAACCATTGTAGTCTGCAAATGTCATTACTTTATCAGAGGCTGAGACAAAAAGGAAAGTGGTGGTGCTTGGAATAGGTAGGGCAGGAACAACCTTTTTGAAAAATATGAAAAATCCATCATATGAAGTTCTGGTGTTATCATCTCATAACTATTTTGCATTCACCTATTGCTACCAAGTGTTACAAGTGGTACAGTGGAAGTCTACAGAATCATAGAACCAATTTGCAACATAGTTACAAAGAATGTGGATATTTTTTATTCAGAAGCTAAATGTTTCAAAATTGATCCAACAAATAGGAAAGTTTACTGACATTTTAATTCAAACAAGGACATAGGTGGGGTAGAAGGATTTGAGGTTGATTATGATTACCTAATTATAGCAGTTGTTTTGATATTTGTCATACTCAGTATATGTTTTTAGTCACAAAAAACCAAAGGAGAGCGTTGAAAATATGGAAGTAGATATTGGAGGCATCACTTGAGGGCAAATTCTTTTCAGATAGGGGGACTGATGCGGGACTGATTTCAAATAATTATTGGGCTACACGAGATTGGATCAAGAAAAGAAAAAACAGTCCATTAACTTTTTGGCCTTTTAAGTTTTCTTAGTAATTTTTAAATAGATTCTAATTTGTATAATTTCTTAATTTTTATGGTTTCTTAATATTCCTAATTTCTTAATTTTTCAAGTTTCTTAATTTCTCTAAATTACTAATTTTTCTAGTTTCTAGTTTTCTAATTTCTCTAGTTTTCTAATTTTTATAATTTCATAATTTTTGGAGTTTGCATTCCCTATAATTACTCATAGTACTTTATTATTTTCACATTCATCATTAATAATATTTCTTTTAGAGTATTAATTCTCTTTTGAGAGTTTTAAGATTTTGTTTCTTTGTAAACCCTATTATCTTCTTTCTCTCTCTCTCATGTTATTGACCAACCTCACATATTCCAATAATAAGAAGTTTTTATTATATCACTATTAGAGCAATAATTTGAAGTCTTTATGCGATCAACACAAGCTCAAATGACAAATTTAAAACCATTGTGAATATGGTTGATGAAGTGCAATCAGCAGGAGGCAATTGAATTGAATAACACTTCCAATTTGTGCACTTCAAGAAAAAGATATCTTTTGATTTTAAAGCATTTGAAAGGTGGGAGGGTGACGCCATCTTAAAGGAAGAGGATTTATTACTTTTTTGCCATTAAGAGGGTAATTTGTGTTAGCATATATAAAATTAAAAGAAAAGAAATTGCTCTAACCATCCAAAGGCAGAAATTACTCCATACTTTTTCCAAACTGGGAATCTCGATGCAACTTTGTTCTTTAATTCTCTCCAAAATTTCTGGTTGCATTACTTTTGCCTTTTGTTTTGAGTGACATACTGACAATTGAAATTTGCAAGCTGATGAAGACAGGGATGGATACATTAATTGTGCAGAGTTTGTTGCTCTCATTTCACCTCAAAAGGATGGCAAATGACTATCATCTACAACAAGCCTTTATTTTTTTGACAAAACCTGGAGCAAATATATTGAAGTGGTGGAATAACATGATACCTTGGCCAATGATATGGGCACCAACCATGAGAAAGTCATCAATGCCATTATACAGTATGTTGATACAAAAAAGGTATGTAATGCATTAACTCATAACCTTTCAAACACCGCTGCTAATATGACAACAATGAACATATCGGTATATTTATGGGATAAATAACTAATTTTTTAATTCTTTTTTTCCAACATTTCAGGATCACCGCATTATTTATGAAGAGTTTGCTGCTATGATGAAGGCTGGCACAAATTGGAGGAAGGCACGTGAGCAATTAGTTTAAAGATCTCCGCAAGAGACTGACTAAGGATGATTCTATGCACATCCATGTTACGTGCTAAGTTTGAGGGTTGGCACCCCCACTTGTTTTCTCCATGCACTTTGTTGTATGAAACACAAGGCTTAAATTGATTATATGATATTTCCACTTGGACACACACTCTCTCTCTCCCTCTATCTCTCTCTCTCCCTCTTTCTCCCTTTTAAAGTAGGCGTGGACATGCTGGAGTGGTTTACGGGCATGACTAGAAATCATGTGGGCTTTGCCCGCACAAATTCGAATCCTGCCATTCACAATTTTGCTTAATTCAAGCACTTTTTTTTTCTTTTAAGGAAACTCTATTAAAGGCTTAAATTAATTATATGATATTTCCATATGGACTCACTCTCTCTCTCTTAAAGCAAGCATGGATGTGTTGGAGTGGTTATCAAGCATGACTACAAATCATGTAGTTTTTTCTCACGCAAGTTCGAATCCTACCGTTCACGATTTTGCTTAATTCAAGCTCCCTTTTTTTTTTTTTCTAAGGAAACTCTATTGAAGGCTTAAATTGATTGTATGACATTTCCATCTGGACTCTCTCTCTCTCTTAAAGTAGGCGTGGATGTGCTATAGTGGTTATCGGGCAAGACTAGACATTATGTGGGCTATGCCCGTGCAAGTTCAAATCCTGTCATTCACGATTTTATTGAATTCAAGGTTTTTTCCCTTCCTTTCTAAGAAGCTCTATTGAAGGTTTAAATTGATTATATGATATTTCCATCTGGGTGCTCTCTCTCTCTCTCTCTCTCTCTCTCTCTTTTAAAGTAGACGTGGACGTGCCAGAGTGGTTATCGGGTATGACTAGAAGTTATGTGGGCTCTGCCCGCACAGGTTCGAATCTTGCCATTCATGATTTTGCTTAATTCAAGCTCTTTTTTTTTTTAAGGAAACTTTATTGAAGGCTTGAATTGATTACATGATATTTCCATATGGACTCTCTCTCTCTTTTTATTAAAGTAGGCATAGATATGCCGAAGTGGCTATCAAGTATGACTAGAAATCATATGCGCTCTGCCCGTGTAGGCTCGAATCCTACCATTCATGATTTTACTGAATTCAAGCTCCCCCCTTTCTAAGAAGCTCTGTTGAGGGTTTAAATTGATTATATGTGTCACACCCTAACCCTCGGATTGAGCATGTGACAACTGCCATGTTACCTCAGAATAAAGGTGAGTCAAACCCGTACACCAAAGTACCGCAAGGTATTCATCAATATCCGTCTATTTTTCAAAATAATTCAACAATTCCAAGGAAACCAACATGCATACAACATACAAACAAGGACCATCACGGTCTATCCCTATTCAAATACATGCACAAGGCCAACCTGGCCATCCATAATTCAACCACATGCACAAAGCCAGCTGGGCCATTTATATTGAATTTCCAATCATCACAAATCATTTCATAGACCAACCAAAAAATCCATACTTATGGGATTCATATCAATTTTCATTAAAAAAAATTCCAAATAATTTCAAAGAAATAAAAGGAGGTCCTCAATTTAAGTTTACAAAACCATGTTCAAACCTCAAATCAAGTAGCCATAACATAACACAAAATAGGTTTCAAAATAGTTGTAAAATTTTCCCCATTTTGGTCCACTAATAAATAACTCAAACCGAAAAACAAGACTAGTACTCGTAATAACCCCTTCGAGATGATCTTGCCTCAAGATACTAACTCTGACAATACTTTGATCTAAACTTTCTCTGTGGAAAAATAAAAATAAAAGGGATGAGCATACAACAATATTCAGTGAGTGAATAAAATGTTAAGAAGATAAACGAGAAATGATTATGGATATGTCAAATACTTATCTCAAAATCATACAATCATAATCATGGAGAATAGGGTTTATCATCAAATATCAAATTTAAACAAGATTTCAATAAATCATACTATACAAATCATAAGCATCCAGTCATAACAATATTTTTTCTGAAACTCATGGGGTTGCTAAAATCATCGTTCTTAACAATAGTTTATCGCGACCAAGGACAGAACCGTCAAGGGTTTTCATATTTGTTTCAACTCACAAAATACCCCAACCTTAGCATTGGCTTGGGTCCCCCTGGAGTGCTACCAGGCTAGTCTGAAGGGAGGAATTCGGAGGCATCTCTCAAATATAACTATCTACTCAGTCAAATAAACGCCCAATCACGTAGCCCCATCGGGTTACGTACCGTGAAGAGAATGACTATAGCCATTAATCATGCATATAGCACTATTTCACAATCATCATAACATATATCAAAATGTGCCAACAATTATTCAATGAATTCTCAATACATGAATTCAATCAAGTCATATTCAATATAAATCGATAAACATGACACATAATTTCGAATTTAACATATGGATACATTTTTTATTTCACATTCTTTTTTAAGACACTCCACAATCTTAAAACAATTTGAATATCAAATTTTAAGGCATTTATAAAATCATTACAAAAACATTTTCTTACTTAAAACTATAAGTATGCATCCACTCACCTATTAGGAGGGTAACCACTCCCAATCAACAATCCAAGGTAAATCCCTCCTGACCCTTCAATTGTCTCACCCTAAGATAATAAACACAATTTCATCACTTAAATATAGCTCAATATTAAAGTTAATCAAATTTTCCTCTAATTGTCTCATAACCTAAATTTTCTTGCATGACTATGTCTCAGAAAAAGTATCATATCTTGACTTACAAAACTTGGATTGAGATAATTCTAATTGGTACTTAAATTTAAGAATAGGGTTATATATTTTATGTTTACAACTAGACTTAATTCCAATCATACAAAAATACCTAAGTCATGAATATGTTAATCCTAAATTCATGACCCACATTTGTACAGTCACCGAAGAATTGCTATAACTTTCATTACACATATCGGATTTATATGTTTCAAGTCTCAAATTAAAGATAAGACATAGATCTACAATTTTTCTATTCAGTGTTTGGCCTAATTTTTTCCTAGAAGGCTGTTCAAATTTGAAACTATGTTTGTTGGCATAACAAAACAGAACAGAGCAAATTTCTGCAGGACATGTCTCTTTGAAAATTCACTCAAAATCCAATTCTCAATGAAATTTCTATTGCAATTTGTTATTTAAAGCCATAGAAGTGTAGTTTCAGCAAGAACAAGCCCTATTCCATTTACTATTGTACAGAGAAAGTTATGATCGAAACATCATTAATAGGTTAGACTGGATTATTTTTCAAAACTCCAAGTTTTCATTTTTATTCTAACCTTACCACATTCAAATAAACTTAAATCAATATCTAACCCATTCATCAAGATTTAAATGATAGATCAAAACCCAAAATTATGAATTAAATTTACATTACTCTTGGCTTTTTAGACTTCAAAGTTTAGTTCCCTTTCTACGTCCTCGGCCCCAAAGTTCTCTTGATGATTTCAACTTGTTTTAGTGACTTCCCACACCACTTTGTGCTAGTTATAGGGTGCATATTGATGGAAATAGAATATTTCAAGTTTAAATGAGGATTTTGAGGGTGTTTGGGGGTGGTTTTGTGGGGAAGAAGCATGGAACTTGTGGCTAGGGTTCCATGGGACAAGAAAATGTGTTCTCCCTCTCTCTCTCTCTCTCTCTCTCTCTCTCACCCCCCTCTTTCTCACTTTCTTAGCCAAACACACAAACACATAACTTTCTTTTCTTTTTTAAACCACATAAACCTCATCTCTCTCTACTTGCATTTAATGCAATCCACTCACTCTCTAATACATTTTTTTTACTTTTTTACCCTTGTTTGAATTGTTAACCCAAAAATTGGGCTCCAGAATTGGACTCTAATGGTTGGATTATTAACTCAAAGATCGAGCTCAATTAATTAGGTTGTTAATTAAAGGGTTCTACTTAAAATTTGGACTCAATTACTAGTTTAAATGAAGCCCTCAAAATTTCATATTTCTCAATTATTTCAAGTTCAAATGGTTCAAATTTATTATACCAAAATTCACCTCATAGGATACAAGTCCTTAATACAATTAGGAATCGCACAAAATTGTAAAAAATTTTATAAAGCTTTTATCGATAAGTCAAAATCGATTATAATTGGTTTTTCCTAATATTTTACAAGGAAAAATTTGATGAAAATGACCTAATACCAAATTTTCAGTGTTACAATATGATATTTCCATCTGGGCGCTCACTCACTCTCTCTCTCTCTCTCTCTTAAAATAAGCATGGACGTTCTGGAGTGCTTATCGGACATGACTAAAAATCATGTAGGATCTACCCGTGCAGGTTCAAATCCTGCCGTTCATGATTTTACATAATTAAAGCATTGTTTTTTAGGAACCTCTATGAAGGCTTAAGTTAATTATATGATATTTCCATCTGGGCTCTCTCTCTCTCTCTCTCTCTCTCTCTCAAAGCAGGTGTGGATGCATCAGAGTGGTTATCGGGCATAACTCAAAATCATGTGGGCTCTGCCCGTATAGGTTCGAATCCTGTCGTTCACAATTTTGCTTAATTCAAGCTTTTTTTTTTTTTAGAAAAAAAGGAAACTTTATTGAAGGCTTAAATTGATTATATGACAGCGGTTCGAATCCTGTCATTCACGATTTTGCTTAATTTAAGCTTTTTTTTTTAAAGGAAACTCTATTGAAGGTTTAAATTAATTATATGATAGCGGTTCGAATCCTGTCACTCATGATTTTGTTTAATTCAAGCTTTTTTTTTTTAATGGAAACTCTATTGAATGCCTAAATTGATTATATGATATTTCCATCTGGACTCTCTCTCTCTCTCTCTCTCCCCTTAAAGCAGGCATGGATGTCCCGAAGTGGTTATCAGGCATGACTAGAAATCATGTGGGCTCTGACCGCGCAGGTTTGAATCCTGCCATTCGCGATTTTACTTAATTCAAGCATTTTTTTTTAAAGAAAACTCTATTGAAGGATTAAATTGATTATATGATATTTCTACCTTGGCTCTCTCTCTCTCTCTTTTAAAAGTAGGTGAGGATGTGTCAAAGTGGTTATTAGGCATGACTAGAAATCATGTGGACTTTGTCATGCAGGTTTGAATCCTACGATTCACGATTTTACTTAATTTAGGTTTTTTTTTTTTTTTTTTTGAAGCTCTATTGGAGGCTTAAATTGATTATATGATATTTCCATATGGGGTTGTTCCACCATCCTCAATAACATTACCAACGTATGGCGGTGGATAACCAAGATTTGTTATAATCACCGTTCCCTCAGCTATTAATAGGGATATTGGAAAATATCATATGATATTGGCTCGCCACCCTAAAGACTTTGTAATTCTAAGTGAAATTCTGTATGTAGTTCTTCTGTTTCAATGGAGATATCAATGAGTAAGCATCAAATTAACTTCTGAATCCTAAGTTGTTGGAAAAGTTGAGCTCAAACTTATCAGGAAAAAGTTACTGGTTTTCTGGCCAAGCAGTATGGTAGTTCCTCTGTTCTAGTAAGTCATCATCTAGATCAAAAGTTTGGACCCCTAAAATTAAAAGCAAATTGAAAAGAAGTGAATGTATGGTATCCTATTTATCATTTCTTGGTTTCCTTACCATTTATAAGGGTATTCCTTCCTTTTTTTTTTTTCTTCTTCTTCTTGTTAGGGACATGTCTCTCCATTAAAAATTAGATAATTTACATAGAAGCAAACCTTCTAAAAAAGTTATAAAATCTAATATACTAAAAAACATTTTAATTCCCAAAAAATTAATGAATAAATAAATAAAAATATAAAAAGAATCAGTTTACTTTAGTCTAATGTTTGATAAAAGATTAGATCAATCATTTTTTTAATTATTGATATTCGATACTCATGTTGGGGTTGACAAAAGTTGATTCATGTTGGATTAGACACTTAAAGGAGCAAACCTCTCACGACATTTTCTGTACTCGAAACCAAAATTTTATTTAAAGAATATCAGTGTTCAGTTACTAAACCAACTTGGGTTGGTTAGATTAACCATTTCTAATGAAATTCACATATACTATGATAATGTATCTTTTTACTATGAACGATGAAATGTTACATCATGTGATAAGATATCAGTATTCAGTTACTGGACTAACCTACTATGAACGATGAAATGTAACATCGTGTGATAAAAATATTTGACAACGTTATCTCATTTTTTATTATTATTTGTATATAAATAGATTTCTTACACGAAGAAGAAGTTCCGTTGCCAGGAATCGAACCCAAAAGAGCTAAATGTCATAACCGACTAGACTACAACGGATTTTGCTCTTGACATACTCAGAGATTCTTGAAATCTTTCTCAATCGACCCCAATTTTCCAATCTATGCAAAATTTATATATATACATATATACATATATATATATATCCCATAGCTCATCTTCTTCTCTACCTCAATTTCTCCAACAACGTCATCTAATTTTACTATTCTATTGTCTCAAATTTTTAACCCCATTATACAATAGAAATCAAATGTGTTGTCACAAACAGCTCATTCTCCCAATCTAAACAGATCACGGGTAATATCCATTTGTTTTGATCAGTGAATTTGACTCAAATTTAAGCATATGCTACATATCCCTTTACTTGTCTCTCCCTAACTAAAACGGGAGAGATAGAAGGAAGACAATAAGATTTGCAAAGAGACAAAATCCTAGAACTTTTAAAAGAGAATTGATACTTTAAAAGAAATATTATCAATGATGTGTGTCCAAAATAATAAAATACTGCAAGTATTTATAGGGAATAAAAACCCCAAAATTAGGAAACTAAAAAAATTAGAAAATTAGGAAAATTAAGAAATTAGAAAAATTAAAAAATTATATAAATTAGAAACTAACTAAAAAATTACTAAAAATCTTAAAAGGCCGAAAAATTAATGGACTCCTCCTTTTCTTGAACCAATCTCACATACCCTAATAATTATTTGAAATCTATCCCACATCAGTCCCCTGTACCTAAAAAGAACTTCCCATGGAGTGATACCTCCAATGTTTGCATCAATATCCTCAACTCTCTCATTTGTTTTTCTTGCTCAAAAACATATGTTGAGCATGACAAATATCAAAACAACTATTATAACCAAGTAATCATAGTCAACCTCAAATTCTTCTACCCCAACCACGTGCATGTCTGAATTAAAATGACAGTAAGCTTTTCAATTTGCTGGATCAATCTTGAAACATTCCACTTCTGAATAAGAAATATCCACCTTTTTTCTAACTATGTTGCAAATTGGTTTTATGATGCTATGGACTTCCACTGTACCACATGTAACACTTGGTAGCAAGGGGTTTCAATGTAAAGTTGTTACGAGGTGATAGCACTAGAACTTCATATGACAGATTTTTTAGATTTTTCAAAAAGTTTGTTCCTGCTAACCTGTTCCAAGAACCACCACTTTCTTCTTGTCTCAGCCTCTGATGAAACAACGGCATTTGCGGACTGCAATTATTTTGGTGAGCCAATGCTCTCCATGCCAGGCGATGAGTTTGAATCTCCACATGTAACAAGACCACACCTACTGGTTTGAAAGAGCCCATTCTGTTATGTATCATCTCGCTTAGGGATCAGCAACACCTTTCTAACCACCAGAGTCTGCACATCATCATCTTCTCCATCTGGTCATAGATCCCTTCTTCCTCATCAACAAACGTTTCATCATCCTCCCTACCTTAGCCGGCCAGATGAACTTGATGGCATAGAGGGCAATTGTTAGACTTATGCCTAACTTGCCCACACTTGTAACACTTATCTCCTGTCGATTTCGAGTAAGGGTTGTTGTTGGCTAGTTCTTTTGCATGCTCCTTCTCTATTGCATCTTTCTTTGCATGTTCATAACTAGACCATATACTGAGTCTTGGGTTTGCCCTAGATGCCTCAACAAAGGGTTTATAGGAACTATCATTCCCATAAGATTCCATAAACCAAATTGACCCTACTCTCTGGGCTATATTCTGGACTTCACTGAGGGTTTAATTGATCTGACAACCAAGATTTCAATCCATGAATATATTTTGCTACCTTTTGACCTTCAGTCTCGATCAAATTATTCCGTGTTGATAATCGTAAGAAATTTACAGTATATTTAGTCATAGATTTTTGCCCCTGCGTAAACAATTGGTATTGAAGGGATAAAAACTAATCATAATCTGGGGGAAGAAATCTAGCCATCAACATCTTCTTCATCTTTGGCCAAAGCCTTATTGGCTGCTTTCATAAGCGCGTCATGCCCCGACCTGTAGGTTCGACCATGTGACAACTACCGCGTGACTATGTATAGACACCAGCACGTACCCCAAGATCCCGCAAGGTTATGAAAATACCCTTTTTCAAACCAAAGGAAAGCCAACACATCAAACATTAAACATATCATACATAAGTTCAATTTTTCAGAAAGAATTTTTATAAAACATACTTCAAAGAGTTTTCAATAATACAATTCCCATAATATCAGTTTCAATTACAAAATACCTCTGATGGGTCCATCTACAAGCCTAAAAAATTCCACTCTAGATAGGACCATTACATACCATTGGTCCCAGATAGTTTTTCCTCGGCTGGATCTAACTAACTATAGGGTGGCTACTGTTATATCTACACGTCCTCTGAAAAAGATAAGAAAGAGGGGTGAGTATAAAATATTCAGTGAATAGAGTGCAATGGTATGTTGTGACAATAAATGAGTGGAGAGTATGGGGATGTCAAAATCATAATTTATTAACCAACTCACTCAATGATAAGTAGTAGCAAATAATCCAGATCATTAAAGACATGCATCCACGAGTTCATACTTTTCCAACGATCACGGGGACTCCCTAAATAAAACACTTCCACCCAAAGTTTGGCTAAACATGGGTGGAAGCCCAGCAAGGCATTTTCAATTCATTCATTTTATAACACTAATTTTCCCTTCCTTGGCATTGACTCGTATCTCACCAAGGTACTATCTGAAAAGTACGATGGAGGCGTAGGAGGCCGTGACTACCATCCTTTGCAAATAAAACCCAAACCATGTTATCCCGTTGGGTCGCTCCGTGGAGAAAATGACTATAGTCATTTACCATCATTAGCACCATTATTTCACAAATATCCAAATACTTTCCAATGTGCCATAAATCTAACAAAATGGTTACCAAACCATGTCACTATACTCATGAATACAATTCTCAGTAACAAACGACATATGTTTATTCACAAATACAATAGATGCAGGCAAATTCCAAACTCACATTATGGGACACCCCACAAACATTATAGTTACAAAAAAATCGCTCAAAAATCATTTATAAAAGAATTTATGAAAAATCATTTTCTAATTCAAAGTACAACAGTCCATCCACACACAGTGACAAAGAGGGTAGTTACTCCCAGTTCCTCAACAGCACAAGCGTTGTCACAATCTGTCCGTCCAGCTCCTAAAGGTCATTTTCAAGTAACAAATATTATCAATATCAATTCCCAAGTTAACTCAAAAATTCTAAAAATCAAAACCTAGTTTCTCCCTCACTTACGATGGCTCAATGATCTCCAAATCCAAGAAATCAACTAGGTCAGTAAATCAAAAGTGGAACAAAAAGATAATAATAATAATAATACATTGATTTTTGTCTCCAAGAAATCTCTCCCGTTAGGATTTCACCAAACCCTAGGATTTTGCCCTTCCATAAAACAACTCTAAATCCTCAATCTCTCCCAAAAATCAAGGCTAGAATTAAATTTTGGGATATTAGCTGAGTAGTTTGGAACCTTGGATTTGAGTTTTGGGAGTGAATCGATTGGGTTTTGGGAGAAAAGAGAAGAATGGTTTAGAGAGGGAGAGAAGTAAAGTTTGGGTTTTGTGAGTTTTCTAGAGTCTCAAATCTCCGCTTCTCCTTTTTATTTCCATATCATTTTTCTTTATTTGCTTATTACCCCTTGTTCACTCCTAAATTACACAAATGCCCCAACATGTCCTCTTGGGTCTTGGTCTTGGGGGAAAAACACTATGAGTTAAATACTGGGAGTTAAGCCCTATTGGAAATATTGTGTCTACTGATGAGTGGGAAAAATTGAAAATGGGAGTGAAATCCTTGGGGACAAATTTAGAGATATTAATATTCGCAATATAAAATAAATGAAGTATTATATAATCAAGGGGTTTAGATGACTTGGTGGTAAAAGTCTTTTTGGCATTTGGGAGGACTAGAGATCCAAACCTCTTGCATACAACTAACGCCAAGGATTTTCAAATTGTAAGGGAAAGCCGAGAGACATTGAAGGAGAAGAAGCCTCTCAACACTGATAGGTTGTCATCAGTACCGACAGATGCAAAATGCAAAATGAAGTCAACCACCACAAATGCAATTGGGGACTGATAGGCGATAAGTAACTGGTTCCGTTCAATACAAATTTGTCCAATGAGCAAGTGAAACAAGAGGGTAGCCGATCAGCAAAATGAAAGAGTATTACCGATCAGCAAATTTGAAAAAGACAAGTCTTCTTCCCACATTGCATATACTGAGAGGTTTGTGACGATACCGACCAGTAGTCTCAAAATGATTATCGATGAGGTGTTCCCATTTATAAAATATCAGTCGGTAAAATTGAACCGAGAGAGTCTCCAAAATAATATAATTTACCAAATGGTATAGAAAAATTTGATGCACCAATAGGTATATAGAAACTATAAATTAATCTATTAACTCAACTTCACAGCATACGGACAAACCACAACTTCACATTATACCGAAGAGGTAGTAAGTCACCAAGAGATAGTCACCATTGGCTACCAATCAAAAAAAATTAAAATCTTGAAGAAATAGATTACTGCACACTAAAACACCACCAAACAGGTAAATTCTCTCAGAAAAGTCAAATTCCACTAAATACTAAATACCGAACACTCAAGTAACCGATGACTAATGATTAGGAACTTTATAATTTAAAGCCTATCGGCCAAATATCTAGAGGGGTTTCCCAGGCAACCTAAAGAGTAGAAATTCTCACTTATATTTAAAATAACTATTTTTATACATTTTTATGAAATATAAAAATTTTAATTAATTCACTTAGAGTACACATCACCATTCGAACTCGTCTGGTGTTACAATTCCTACCACTTAAAAGGAATTTTGTGCTCAAAAATTCAAAACATAATTATGCTTCAAACAATTGGGGATATTGCTTCCTCATCATTTCCTCAGGTTCTCAATTCATCTTTTCAACTTGATTGTTCTTTCATAAAACTGTGACAATTGGGATCTGCTTATTTCTCAAACTTTTAACTTGCTTCTCCAATATAGATACTGGTTGGGCTCCAAAATTTAAATCTTCTCTCAACTCAATGGGAGGAGCCTGAAGGACATGGGAGAGGTCTGTCAAATACTTCTTCAACATAGAAACATAGAAGACGTTATGAATTTTCTCCAATTTTGAAGGCAATTTTAATTAATAAGCCACCTATCCAACCCTATCTATGATCTTATAAGGACCAATGTAACGAAAATTTAACTTTTTTCGTCTGCAGAATCAAATCACATCTTTCCAAGGAGATACTTTTAAGAATACAATGTTATCGATCTCAAACTCCAACGGCCTTCTCCTCTTATCGACACAACTCTTTTGTCGATCTTGGGCTTCCTTTATCCTTTACCAAATCAACTTCACCTTCACAGTGGTAGTTTCAATCAACTCTATACTCTCAATCTTCCTTTCCCCAACTTCATTCCAACACAATAGAGCTCTACGCTTCCATCCATGTAAGGCTTCATATGCGGGCATTCCAATACTAGTTCGGTAACTATTATTATAGGCAAACTCTATTAAAGAAATATGTCTATCCCAGCTACCTTGAAAATCTAGTACACAAGCTCTAAGTATGTCTTCTAATGTTTAGATTGTGCGTTCAGACTACTCATCAGTTTGAGGATGAAAGACATTGCTAAACTTCAACTGAGTGCCTAAGAATTCTTACTATTTTGGCCAAAATCGAGAGATAAAACAGGGGTTATGATCAGACACGATCAATACCAGAACCCCATAAAGTCTCATAATTTCATTAATATACAACTTGGCTAGCTTCTCCAAAGGATATGTGTTTTGGATCAGTAAGAAGTGGGCTGATTTGGTAAGTCAGTCTACAATCACCCAAATAGCATCATATCTATTTGGTTGACGTGGCAAGGCGACTACGAAATCCATGGTCACATGCTCCCATTTTTATTCGGGAATTGATAATGGATGGAGAGTACTAGTAGGCCCTTGGTGCTCCACTTTTACTTGCTGACAAATTAAATACTTAGACACAAATTCAGCAATCTCTTTTTTCATTCCAGACAAAACAATATATATAAACTCTAATTTTAGTTAAAATTATCATAAATGACATAAATATATTATAACTATATTGCTAACCATTCAACAACAATAAAAGACATAAATAGTAACAATCAAATCAAAGATAAATTAATATTTTTTTAAACTATTAACTATGTTCAATTAAAAAAAAAAAAAAAACACACACACACACACATCTCAAAGTTCAACAAAACAAAAGTTGACATACATCTCAAAGTTTAGCTTTGATCCATCTTCAACCTATTTTAAGTAAATGAGTTAGATGCGAGTGAACACCTAGAAAATAGAAACTTAAAGAGAGAGAGAGAGAACCTGGTGAAGAGAGAGAAAAGTGGATTGGAAGTAAAGCTTCTACATGTCGTCATAGTACTCAAGCTTTATTGGATTCGAGCTCAATGAATCCATGTCCTCTCTCTCTTTCTCTCTCTCTGTGATGAGTCCTGATAAGGAGGTGAAGCAACCCCTTCAAAGGCCCAGGAGTCGCGTGGCTACTATTGTCCTTTGCCTAAGTAGGTGAAGGATTCGACTGAGACGGAGACTAGTAAGGAGAGGGTGAGTCGCCAGAGGTCAAAGATTAGTTTGTCAATGGCGGAATCTGGGAGACAGATAGCAATGAGAAGAGAATGGTTAGGAATTATGAAAGGAGGATAAAGTTGGAATTATGATTTTGAAATGAGGTCATAAACGGAATGTAAAAACATTATGTTTCACAAAAGCTGGCGTGTAGAAGCAAAAGCTCCTTGAGGAGCTTTTGCTTAAGCTCTATTTTTAAAATTTTTCTTTAATAAAAAATAAGTTCTTTTTTTTCAAAACTTTTAAAAAATATCATATGGCAGGGCTTCTCCTTAAAAGGAGAAGAGAAACAAAACAAAAAAAAACCCCTACCAAACAGGCACTTAATTCAAACTCTTTTTTTTTTTTTTTTTGGGAAGCTCCATGCAGTTTTGAATCCTACCTTCACAATTTTACTTAATTCATGCTCCTTTTTTGGGGGGAAGCTCTATTGAAGGCTCAAATTCATTATATGATATTTCCATCTGGGGGGTTGTTCCACCATCCTCAGTATCAATACCCATGGAAATGGTGGTGGATGACCAAGATTTATTATGATCACCGATTTATAGGGACGTTGGAAAACATCACATGATATTAGCTCACCAACTCAAAGATAGTGTAATTCCAAGTGAAATTCTATATGTAGTGCTTCTGCTTCATTGGAGATATCAATGACTAAGCATCAAATGAACTTCTAAATCCCAAGTTGTTGGCAAAGTTGAGTTCAATCTTATTGGCAATAGTTACTAGTTTTCTGGCCAAGCATAGGACTAACAATTGGGCCCAGCCCAAGCTCGGACCATTTTGAAGAGCTGAGCTTACCTCATTTTGAGCCAGACTGAGCTTGGTCCCATTATATAGGTCCGTTTTAATTACGGGCTGAATATGGACATTAATGGGTTTGGCCTGTCATAAGCTTGCCCCGATTAAAGTAAACCTAGAATCTTCCCACACCCTGCTCCTTTCCTCTCAAAGAGAGAGAGAGAGAGAGAGAGAGCTTTTTTATTTTCATTTTTGTGAGTTGACGAATTGGGCTGAGTGAGATTAATGGTGGATAACCACACCTTTTTCCTTTTTCTTCCCGAGAGAGAGAGACGCCTTTTGTTTTAAGTCTTCATGTTCCTCTAGCCCCAACCGTACTCACCTCGGTCTGTCTTCTAATCTTATAGCATCCACAAAACACACACGTGTGCACGTGCGGACACACACACTCTTTCTCTCTCTCTCTTTACCTACCTACCTAAGATGATGTCCTTAATAGTTATAGAAGAAAACACTCGTCTTAATAGCCAAAACCATCATAGAGGCTCATCCACATCAACATCATCAAGGTCTTCCTCATCCCAATCACCAATTTAATTATTTTCTCTCCTCCAAAACCTAAAAAAGAGAGAAATCTTTTTCTTTTTTCCATTTTTATCCCCATTTCCATCCCCATCCTTAAGTTGTATGTACATTTCCATAGAGAGAGAGAGAGAGAGCATTCTTCTTTGATATTACCTTGTAAATATAGAAAGAACTCTTCTTCTTCGATCAGCTCAGGTAAACAACCTTGAGAACGATATGGTGGCGGGCAATGGCTCAATCTCCTGTTGCTCCTCCATCTCATCCTACATCTCCATCGGCATTGGAATCTAAGAACAAATACGAACTCTTTCATGGCTGTAAAACATCGAATACTGAAGTTAAAGGTTTGTATGTGTCGTGGTGACCACCTGAAGCGTCCTTCTGAGATCATTTTTACTAGAGAACCGAATCAGTCCCCTTTCTCTCTCCTATTTATCTCTCTCTCTCTATGTGGGTTTTTTTTGGATTTAAATTGAGATCGAGCCTGACCCGAAATGGGCTTAAGGCTATTTTAAGTTTTTAGGCTGAGTTCGAGTCTTTATTCATCAAGCTATCTCGAGTCAAGCTCAAACTCAGCCCATAAAATTTTAAATGGGTTGAGCTTGTGCTTTGCAAAGCCCACTTTAGAAAGCTCAATTGCCGAGCCTAGCAGCATGGTTGTTCCTCTGTTCTAATAAGTCATCATCAAGATCACGAGTTTGGACCCCTAAAATTAAAAGCAGATTGAAAAAGAAGAGAATGTATGGTATCCTTTTTATCTTTTCTTGGTTTTCTAACCATTTATAAGGGTATTCCTTTCTTATTTTTCTTTTTCTTCTTGCAAAAATTAGATAAGTTGTACACACGCAAACCTTTTAAAAAATATAAAATCTAATATGCTAAAAAACACCTTAATTCCAAATAAATAAATAAATAAGAATACAAGAAGAATAAGTCTACTTTAGCCTAATGTTTGATAAAAGATTAGATTAACCATTTTTTTTAAATTATTGATATTTGATAATTACGTTAAATCTGACTAAATCTGGTTCGAGTCAGATTAGATTTGGTTTGAGTCGGTTAGACTCTTATAAGGATAAAACTCTTGCGGTGTTTTTTAGATTTGAATTCGTGACCTTATTTAAGAAGTATTAGTGTCTAGTCACGTGAAGACAAAAGGGTCGGTAAGATTAACCATTTCTAATGCAATTTACATAAACTATGATAATGTATCTTTTTACTATGTATGATGAAATGATAAAAAATTTGGATAACTTTAATTCATTTTTTTATTATTATTTGTGTATAAATAGATTTCATAATTTTGATAAATTATGTGAGATCCGATTAAATCCGATTCGAGTTAGTTTGGAACCTCAACATACAAAACTCTCTTGTAAGTCTTTTTTTCTATACACAAGATTTGAACATCAAACGTTATTTAAAGAATACCGGTTTTTAATCACTGGACCAACTAGACATTCGTCTCTTATACACTTATATATATATATATATATATATATATATATATATAGATATATATCAATATTGAATGAATACATCTTCAACCCAAGTAATTATTTTTCAATAAAAATCTATGATAATCATTTTAATCATTTTTAAGAATTTCAAAATTCATGCTAAAGAAAAGAGATTCAATGAAATAAATTCCAATTTACAAATTAAGAATATAAATCTCTATTTTAAAATTAATAGTATCAAATTATTTCCAATCTAATGATTGGGTTTAACCAGTCAGGTGCATTATACTCAAGACTATTTCCTTTTTTTCATTTTACTTTTGATATTTATGACAGTTTTAATTAATTTTGAGCATATTGGTTTTAAAATTTCAGATGTTGATAAAGTTTTTAATATAAAAAATTTAATAATAAATATTAAAATTTTTGTATTAAATAAAAATTATATACATTAAAATTTGAGATTTAAAAAAAAAAAAAACACCTCTAATATGGTATTAATTTGTTCTTAATGGAACAGTTTAGTGGTCACAACCCCTTTCCCCCAACCCATCATTATTAGGGTTCTGAATTTGGTGTAATCAAAAAAAAAAAAAAAAAAGATTTTACTGTTTGTTATGGGCTGAAAAAGTTTTTCTCCAACTCCATTCCCAATAACACAAGCCGAACATTTTCACCTGAATCTTGTTCCAATGGTCTAACTATGGCCCATAAGCCATAGATGTTCAGGAATATTCTAGATCACTCTTTTTTTTTTTTATATAAATCAATATCCAAAATTATATTCTGATTAATATTATTTAAGTGCTTATTATGCTTATTTTAGAGGAACAACTCTCCCAACATAGTTTTTTTCATTTTCAAATTTTAAAATTGAGATTTGTTTAAAAAATTTAATACTCTTACTCATTAGACCAAGTTGGTTTTTAGATAACTTTTGAATGTTATAATAAAGCCTAAACTATACATAAAACCCTAGTGTAATGTAGATTTGTGTAGGGATTTGTGGAATGTTCTAAAGATTTCGAACAACACATTTTCAACTTAGATCTTAGCCCAAAAGTTCTAACTATCACCCATAAACCATGGAGATTCTGGAATACTCTAGATTACTCTTTGAATGTTGATATAAAATCTAAACTTGTACATAAAATTGTATTAAGACTTATAGAACGTTCTAGAAATTAAAGGTTGTAGTCAACTTATTGGAAAGAGTGTAGATTCTTTAAAATTTCTTATGTCACATTGGCTTGTTTATAAATAGAGAAAGCTCTCTCATTTGTTGACACCAACTATTTCCAAGTTTTCTCTAGTCTTTTCTATTAGCCTCCTATCGGGCTGAGTCGAAGCGAGTCTAGAAGTATAACTCACTAGCATTTATGAGTCATTTAGGTATACAAATACAGGAGCCACCACCACCCTTACTGTAAGACTCTCTCTCTCTCTCTCTCTCTCTCTCTCGCTCTCTCTCTCTCTCTATTATATATATATATATGTATGTATGAATATATGTATGTATGTATGTATGTATGTATGTATGTAAGAAACTAAAGTTTTATTTAGGTCAAAACTCTAGCAATAATGCAATGATCCTTTCATTTTCCTGTTTGTTGTTGTATACTTTAACTAGTTTGAATTGTTGAGCTCTAAATCGATAAGAATGCAATCTTGGGTAGGTCAAGTTTTTGTTGTCTGAGATATTTGTGTTTTTTGTGGATTTCAGTGAGATTTCGATGTTTTCTTTCAGAAGAAAAAGGGTTTTGTTGTCGTTGGCATCAAGGGTGAAGGGAGGGGGACTGCAATGTTGGATCATTTAATCCAATATTGGATTTCTATGTAAAATAATTATATATTTAAACTATCATAATGAGTTCATAGGAAAGTAGGAAAATGATCTCCTAAAGTTTTGATTAATTTTGAACTCTAAAGAATCTAATAGGATGTGGTTCCTACATGTGCAGAAACCTAAGAGATAACCTCTATATGGGTGATAGGTTTAGATAGGGAAATCAAATGATAACACAGTTATCTTTAAATAGGGATTGTAGTCCCCAAATCTGGTGTACTCTTCCATCTCTAACATCCTATTAGTTAGAGATTTTTTTAGGGAGAACATAAAGATCTGAAAGGTTGCTCCCAATTCAGAGGCTTGCATTGATTTAGGACAACATCGAAATCATCAAAAGGAGATCTTGAAACCATGGATTCAGATATGTTTTCTTTTGGTTGTCCTCTTCAATTGTTTTTGATTGTTTAATGATTTGACATATAGATTTAAGATTGTTCGGTTTGAGTACTGATGATGGATTTTGTAACACCGACACTACAGTGTCCATATTGTACTCTCGTTCTTGAAATTAATAAAATATTTCTCAGCTTATGTATATATATATATATATATGGAAAAATATTTAATTTTATTGATTTTCGATTTTGGGGTTTTTAATTCAAATTTTTGGTATACTCAAAAGTATCTAAATTTCTGATTCGTAATGTGAAGTAAGTATAAAAGATATATATATAAATATATTTTTCATTATTAAATTATTTATTTACTCATTTATTTATTTATAAATCTGTTTTTATAAAAATATAATAATAATAATAACAATAATAATAATAATAATAATATAAAAAAATCGAATTAGGGCTAATTTGCCCTAATTCCCCTTTCCCTTTCCTTTTCACTCTTTCTCTGTCCGCCTCTTCGCCTCCCCCCTTCCCGCGACCCTTCGACTCCCGCGGCCGTTCTCTCCCTCCATCGCCGCCACCCTCCACCGCGATCATCCTCCCTCCGCCATCGACCGCCCACAGTCGCCGACCCACCTTCTTTCTCTATCACCCTCCCGGTTCTCTCTCTATCCCTCGTGGTCTCCCGATCTCCCTCTCTTCTCAAATCTGTCTCTCCCCCCGCCGCACCGCAACCACCACTGTCGGCCGCCACCCACGGCCACCAGCAACCGCCACCCAACCACCGATCACTTCTCTCTCCACCACCCCCTCGGTCTCACTCTTTCTCTCTCTCGGTTGCTCTCCCACTCTCCTCCACCGTCGCCACTGCAACCACCTTTAACCACCACCTCCGATCACCCATTCCTTCTCTGTCTCCCTCTGTTCTTTCACTCTTTCCCTGCTCTCTATCGATTTCTCTCTCTATCCCTCGCGGTCTCGCGATTCGCCCTCTCCTCCCTCTTTCGATCGCAGTCTCCTTCCCTTTCCCTTTCTTCTCTCTATTTCTCCCTTTCTTTCTCTCTTTCCCTTCGATTTCTCTCTGTCTCTCTCTGTCCTTTCTCTTTCTCTCACTGACCCTCGATCTCTCTTTTCCTTCTCTCTCTATTACCCACAACCCCCTTCCCCTGTTCGCCCAACCGTGCACCGCTCACTGTTGGGAGCCTATTTCGATCATCACAGAGCCCAAGCCATTAGTGCAGACCTCAAAAACCTTAGGCCCAATTTCACTCCTGCGTAAGTAATGGCTGACTTGCCTTTGACCATGGTTTTAGGGTTTTGACTTGGTATTATATCCCTAAGTTATGTGTCGATTTGAAATGCAGATCTCGAAGTGAACTGAAAAGCCATTGAGACGAGGAATTGTAAACTACGCAAAACCCTAGGTGAGAGAAATGCAATCCTTTCGACATTTGAATTATTTTTGTCGAATTTAGGTTGAAATTAGAATCGGAAGCTATATATATGTTTTGAAATATGTTAGATTCGAAGGAAATATATTTTCCTAAAATTTTGAATGGAATTATTAAGTTAAGCTTAGGATTCGACATAAATTGGGATTTAAGTTTAAGGATCGGTACAATCTATTTCATTTTAAGTTGTCCTGCATCTAAGAAATCAAAATGAAATTTCCATATTATGAAAATAGGCTTCAATACCTTTAAAATGATATATGGTTTGAAGCAATCGGATGAGAATTGAAAAGTGTATGATTTTTTTTCAAAGATTTTTCCATCTAGTAAGAAATTTATTTATTTTAGACTTGTTTTCGATTTTGAACGATTTTAGGTTTGAATTAAGATTGATTTTGATTTTTTTATTTACTTATAAATGGAGTGAAATTGATGACATTGGAGTATATTTATAAATTGAAGAATTTAGGATTTGTACAAACTTAGGGAAAATGATAAACCCTGATAATATTTGAAAATTTGATGAAAATCGTGATGATTTGATTATGTTGAATTTCTTGAAGATTCGAGGAGTCGATTTGGTTTGATTGTGGAAATAGGGAGTGATTACCCTCCCTAGAATGTGAGTGAGACCCTAATCTCTTGCATAAATAGTGAAACCTGTTTTCAGTCGTGTTTTCAATAAAATATGCTTTGATATGTATTGATTCGATGTGTGATATTAAATCTCAAATCTGTTTTGTGATTATTGGAGTGTTGTAAACTTATGTTTTCCATGACTATGCATCCATGTTGAAATGAAACAAAATTGTGCCATTACTTGAAGATTTGATAAGTTTCCTTTTCTATCGTTACATTGGTATGCTAATTTGAAATGATTTGATGAAATGTATTGGCACACGGTTTTATATGATTTTGATCTAGATATTGTGTGGGCTGCATGCCTGGCTGATATCATGGTATTGTGATATGCTTCCTACAGCATCCGTAGTACAAAGGACATTTGGTAAAGGCACCCCTTGTGTCCGGATACGCTTCGGTCGGAGGTATCCGCCAGATCGTCATGTGTGTGGACGCATCCGGTTGACCCTCATAAGAGAGGACGTGAGTACGGCTTTATCTAGCACCGGGTGGGGTTCTATACACGACTGACTATTTATATGTATATATATGGTATTTAAGGGCTAGTTGGAGTAGCCTGTGGCCAACTTCGGGGTAGAGAGTAACTTTTGAACAAACCTTGCATAATAAAACCCCAAATGCGCCTGTCCTTGGTCATGGTTGACCTTTGCTAGGATCATTTTCAGCTTGCTCTAGAATGATACTTGATTTTTAAATGGATGCATATATGTATGATATCGTGTGATTGATTAAATGAGTTCATTTTACTGAACATACCATATTTTACTGCAAATCATGAATTATTATATACAAATAATGTCGTTTGACACTCCAATAGTTCATCCACACTATTTGTGCTTGATATTAATCTCATCACTCATTGGGTATCATCCTTGATACTCACCCCTCTCTTTTCCTCCCTCAGACAAGTTTATTGTGCTAAAGTGACGCGTCAGCCTCTAGAGGGCTTGAGAGCTTGTTGGTGATTTTGGTATTCATGACGGTGAGATTTAAGTTTTAAATGAAAATACGAATTTCATACTTTATGTCGACCCTACGTGGTCTTGATATTGAGGTCCGTAGTTGGCTGTGTACATATTATGGGATGACTGTATAATTTTTAGAATTTTGTTTGCGAAACTCCCATACTTCACTTGCATTGAGATATTTGTAAATATTAAAAATGTTAACTTGGGAATTTGTTATATATTTGTATAAACTTAGGTCCGCTCGGTGTGACAGCTACTCATTGCTCTATTGGGCATGACAGTAGAGGCCTGTGACTAGGACTGTTAGTGTTTATATTAGCCTTACATTGTTCTTGATGTCAACTGTGGATTGGTTGACAGCACTACAAAAAAATCATAAATTTGCGACAAAATTTGTGACAAATTCGTAAGAAAAATTTGTCCCAAAACTACTTTGCGACGAATTTTGCAACAATTTTTTTTTCGTCCCTAATAAGTCGTCGCAAATTTTTGGGACGAAAAACTAATTTTTTGTCGCAAAAATTTCCAACAAAAATTTTTTTGTCAGAAAATTCGTTGCAAATTTGCGACGAATTTTCCAACAAAAAATTATTCGTCGAAAATTTGCAACGAATTAGGTTTTGTCACAGATTTACGACGAAAAAATGATTCGTCGCCGATCTGCGACGAAATTAGTATTCGTCGCAGATCTGCGACGAACATGATTTTCGTCGCAGATCTACGACGAACTTGATTTTCGTCGTTGATCTGCGACGAATACATTTTTCGTCGCAGATCTGCGATGAATCATTTTTTCGTTGCAAAATTCGTAGCTAACAGCAAATATGTATTTTGACGGCAATTAAAAATTTTATTGATATATTTGGATCATTTTTTCTTATATAACCTGTTTTTATACATGCTCATCTAACCTAATCAACAACTAATCATTCAAATCGTTTTTAATATCAAATTTCAGGCATCTATACTCATAAATATAGCTAACTATTCAATAAAATCAATAAATTAAAAATTCAACAAGAAATCATAATAATAATATCAAAGATAAAAATCAACATCAAGTCTAAATGTTAAAATATCAATAACCATACATAACCAAAAAAATAAATATAACGAGTATCAAAATGTAAGTCAAATAACAGTACACAATCTCAAGTATGACCTCCACCACCATCATCCTCATCATCATCATCATCATCACCACCGAAGAAATCATCACCTTCATCACCATCGCGAGCATTATCAGGAGGAGAAATAGAAGGGGGAATCTGACTTGGAGCGTAGGATAACTGAAGATGCTGCATGATTAACATTTGCTGCGTGCGGAACTCGTTCATTTCTTGCGTGTGCTTTGCTTGAAGTTCATTGAATTCCTGATCTCTTTGCCACAGTAAGTCCTTCAAATGGCTCACCTCTTGATTTAACTGATTTATTTCTACCCTGACTGCTGGTGGGGTCGAAGAAGATGAACCAGGGAATTTGTAAGTTCTGCTCAAAGAACCTAGTCCAACTACTCTACCCCCTTTTGCTCCACCAGTCAACTCGAGCCATGTATTTATGTTATCAACAGATGGCTCAGATCCACCAGCATCATCACTCGCACTCAAGCTTCTGCGTGACATCTCATCATATCTCTCCTGTATTATCATGAAAAAAATTAAAATAAATTCTCAATAACAATATAATACAAGCACATATAATCTTGATTAGATATATATATATATAAGGAAAATAAAAAAATTAGTAACATAAATCATGAGACTATATAGAATATCAATTATGAACATTCATATTGTAGTGCTTAAGTTAAAAGTTATGGGAAAAAAAATCTCTATCAAGTAATTCATTTGAAATCAAAAAATCAACTTAACAATAAAAATAAACTTGGGAAAGACTAATCTAATAAATTTATTTTCCTACATTGTTATGATATATTCAAAATAATATGATCAAATCAATATTAAAAATGTTCATTAAATAATTGGAAGTTTTGAAATTACAAACCTTAATTACTTTAGCTCTCTCCCCGCTCCAAGTCTTGTCCTTTTTCTGAAATGTGCGCGTGAAAGTTTCTATGAATGAAGGCTCGGTCCCCGTTTCTTTGGCCTAAAATAAAAAAACACTGTTAGAAATAATGAAATAGTTTAAATTAGATTACAAAATTAGTGTTTGTATAAAATTACCAATCTATTTCTATGTTCACCGATATTGATCGAGCCTCCCGCATACGTCGCAGACGATTCCCCTGAATTATAAGCTCGGTTCTTTTTGTTCTGCTCACTCCTTATTTTGCTCTCCTCCGATTCCCAAAAATTAACAATCATGCCCCAATTTTGCTCGGTGATGCAGTTTGGCTTTTTTCCGTGTCTCTTCGCATGATTTAAAACGTGTCGAATGTGATCACCACATTTTTTCTTGAAAATCCTTTTTACTTCCAACTCTTCAGTCTCGTCCCACGTGAATACTCGCTGCAATGAAAAAAAACCAATTGATTATAAAACTATTAATTTAATTTTATATATAAACTGATTAGGATAATTTACCTTGAACTCACTCCACCATAACTCTTTCGTTTCTTCCGGAGTGCTTGTGTAAGTCATCGAGGCCCCTCCCCAATGGTTATTCACGATTCTATTAAGCTCGTGAATAACATGTACAGAATTTGTAAATCTATCATAAATTTTCAAACAAACAATGTTAAATAAACAAGATAGTTAAAAGAATAATTTGTTTTATAAATAAAAGAAATAATACATCTGAAATTTTAAAATTTTGTACTTACGAATCTCCGTAAGGGGCTATCAACTCTCGATTGTCTTCCCTATCTGCATACGAGTGTTCCACCGAAGGGATTGGAGAAGGTACATTACTAGCCATTTGTTGTGAATGCGAAGGACCTGCAACAGAAAGGGGAGGCGAAGGTATATTACCGGCGACGGAATGGGTTTGCGAAGGTACTGAAGCGGACTGCGATGGTGAAGAGTGTGATCTTCCATCAGAATTTCGTCTATGGCCACCACGTCGAAACTGTCGACCATAATATATTATTAACAAAAATAAAAAATTAAAATTGCATGTTCATCAGATGTATAATAAAAAACATGAATAAACTTACCATATTTAATTTGACAAATTAAATGCGACGAAAAAGATGACCTGTATGCTGATAGAGGTCAGAAATACTGAGCACATAGATTGATTAGTTGGAGAAATAAAAAGTCAGAAGACAGTGATAATCAAAGTGGGAAGTAATTAAATTTTGAATTTATATGCATATTATTTTTAGTATGATGATTGTCCAATACAAACATGGCAGAAAATTATTTCACTTTTAAAGATGCGTTTAGATTGTACACAATTCATGAACTCAAGATAAAATTTTCTGAAGAATTTTGGATAATGCTTGAAAGTGTTGCCAAAGGTAACAAAGTTCTCATAATGAATTAAGAACGAACCACTGGACGGATTTTCTTCTGGAGGCTGTAGGTTAGCAACGAAGGAAACTTGACAAGCATGTTCCCAATGGCATCTTCTCGGATGCCTATATCCTGTAAAAATCGCACCTGCAGAATTGGAATGAATTTGCATCAATAACTCTCATAACAAAAGAAATGGTATCATTTGGGGATTATTATCATAGTATAATATAGAAGCTTTCTTCAAAAGCATTTGCTGGCTAAAGAAACTCAGATGAGGATTTGAAATGATAAATTTAATATTGAACTGGCAACTTAGAAATTTAAAGAGCATAGGACAAATAGCCAAGACTTACCTTTGGTACAATGGTTGCCTCCAAATCAACACAATACACCATCGGTTTTATAGCAAGAATTCTCTTCATCCCATCTCTTTGGACGCCAAGATAATACAGATACTTGACAAGAGGCTTCCATCTATCCTCAATGCTGCAAGCCATTAATTGTGGCTTAAAAGCAAGTAGTCGTCCAACATCTTCATGGCTGAAGCCAAATTCCTTTAGATAATTAACCTACGTATATATATATACAAGTAGCTTCTCATTTTTGGGTAAACATTGGGAATTACAAGCAGAACTCAAAATTTTTACAAACATTTGGTACATAACACTTTGTAAATTTAGATCCGGGCAAGACATCAGAAATTTGTGCACAATCTTTTATTTGAGTAGGAAATTCCGGTTATTAATGAAGCTATGCATCATAAAATAAGAATTGTATGCAATAATAATCAAAAATCTCTTTCGCAAGTGACTTCCTTTTTAACGGAGGAAATATTCGATCCCTTGACATACCACCAAATCAGGATTCAATATTCTTTACTCCTAATTTGTAAGTGTAATGTCTCTTCCTTTAGAAAACTGAAACTTTACTATTGCTCCAGAAAAGAGTATAGGATTTTAAATCAAATGTTTAAGGTGAAATGATAGAGAGTAAATTGATACCTTCTGGTTCATTTCTTCCAATGTGAAGGAGCCAAGAACCTTAGGAAAATCAAAGACCATTGTGCCAAAATCCTTCTCATTCATACCCATATCTAGATAAAACGCTGTGTGAGTTTTCACCTCCTCAATGTCGTAAGACAGTAGCTGTGGCTCCTGCGCGAGGCTGGCCAGCGCAGGGGCCAGTGGCCCCTGCGCGAGTCTGGGCCGCGCAGGGGCGGCGCCCCTGCGCGAGGCTGGGACGCGCAGGGGGCGGCGGCCCCTTGCTGCGGCTGGCCCGCGAAGGGCAGATCCGGCAGCTTGGCCACCGGATCTGGCTTCTACAGCCTGCGGCCGAGAGAGAGAGAGAGAGAGATTACCTATCACCATCGCAGATCCGGCATCCCTTCCGCCATCCCTTCGCAGAACCACCTTCGCGTAACCACCTTCGCAGAACCACTGAGGGAGAGAGCGAGAGACAGAGTGAGAGTGAGAGTGAGAGTGAAAGAATGTGAAGTATAGATTTTAGGGACAAAATATATTTGTCCCTAAATTCGTCCCTAATCATGGACGAATTCATTTTTCATCCCTGATTTAGGGACGAAAAAAAAATTCGTCCCGGATTCAGGGACGAAAAAAAAATTCGTCCCAAATTTTGGGACGAATGGATAAATTCGTCGCAAATTTAGGGACAAAAAATTAATTCGTCTCTGATTCAGGGATGAAAAAAAAATTCGTCCCTGATTTAGGGACAAAAATAAAAATTAAAAAAAAAATTAAATCAGATAGCTTTTTTATTTTTAAAAATAAAAATAAAAATAAAAATAAAAATAATTTACAATAAGTGGTATGATATTCTAAGTTTTCAATCTATCACACGAACTAATATAAGTAAAACTATAAATATTTTTCGGTGGAGAAAGATTTGATATTTGGCATTGTTATAAAGATTATAAATATTTTTCGATCAAGATTATAAAATCTGTTAATATTATATGGGATGGTGTATGAGCATACTTACCTAAAAAGGCTATCACGGTGAATCCCACTTTAATTTTAATAACCCTTCACGTTTAAAAATGACACAATTAGATTATTGTACGGCAATGGAAAATAAATTTTTTAAAACTTTACAAATTATGTGAAGTTTACTTTCAAATATCTTCTTCTTTATTGATTTATAAATTTATATTTTTTTTATAAAATTAGATTAAACTTCAAATTTTTTTAAACTTTAAATAACAAAAATTAGAAGTGGAAATCAACTCTTCATTTAGCTTGAAGCACAGGTTAAGAGGGAAATTATATAGAAATCAAACGCATGCTATGTGCTGGGTGGTTGTATAATTCATAATAAACCTTCTTACTTTCATTGATAGAGATTCGACCACTCTGTTAACATATATATTAAAAATAATTCCTAAATCATTAAAAATCGTGAACAATTATGAAAATTTTATTATTTCTATTCTATGCAAAATTAAAACAGTGGTGAATGTTAATTTAATGACGTGCATGGTTCATTCAATGAAGATATCCGCCAACCTCCCATTTGTTTGTGAAGTATACGCAAAAAAGTTTCGTCCCTACCGAAAAAAAAATCGTCCCTGATTAAAAAAAAAATTTGTCCCTGAAGAAAAAAAATTCGTCCCTATTTTAGGGACGAAAAAAAATTTCGTCCCTGATTCAGGGACGAAAAAGAAATTCGTCCCTGATTCAGGGACGAAAAAGAAATTCGTCCCTGATTCAGGGACGAAAAAGAAATTTCGTCCCTGATTCAGGGACGAAAAGAAATTCGTCCCTGAATCAGGGACGAAAAGAAATTCGTCCCTGATTCAGGGACGAAAAAGAAATTCGTCCCTGATTCAGGGACGAAAAAGAAATTCGTCCCTAATTTAGGGACGAATGGATAAATTTGTCGCAAATTTAGGGACGAATAATTTATTTGTCGCAAATTTAGAGACGAATGTTTATTTCGTTGCAAAATTTGGGACGAATTATAAATTCGTCGCAAATTTAGCGACGAATTTTAGGATTCGTTGGAAATTTAGCAACGAATTTATTATTTCGTCGCAAATTTGCAACGAATTTTGCATCAAAAAATTTTCGTCAAAAATTGGCGACGAAATTTGTAACGAAAATATTTTTTGTTGCGAAATTTGCGACGAATACTTTTTGTTTCTAAAGTCGTGGCTAATTAGCGACGAAATCGATTTTTGTCGCTAAATTTGTGACAGATTTGAAACGAATATTTTTCGTTGCAAAATTTCGTCGCTGAATTCTTGTTTTTTTGTAGTGCAGGATTTGAATGTGGTTGATTGTTATGAGACCGGGATGACCATTTATTTATTTGACAGGGTGGATGTCTATTATACAGGTTTATTTATACATAGGAGACCTCCGATTTATAGAGGGGTTCTGCCCGATTTTCTGTAGAAATACAGCCGGCATCCAGGGCAACGGATGACTATTCATGATCCTGGTTTGGGGCGTGACAGATTTTATCAAATAAGTTTCAACAAGTGGTATCAAAGCCTGCATGTTCAGATCATTAAGAAATAAAAAAAATTAAGATTTTTCAGTTATTTGGTTCTTTATGGATAAAAAAAATGGAAATCGGGTTACAAGTTTTTGATGATCCTGTAGGGAAGGCTCACAAGCATATAATATATATATATATATATATATATATATATATGTAAAGGCTTTTCATCTTTTTCTGTGAAGTGCAAAATAGAATTCAAAATCATGCACAATACATAATATTTCCACCAGTGAGGGAACCAGGTTGGAAATTTGGATATTTTGGTGTTCTTATTATGAAAATAGAACAACCATGTGTGGGTGTATTTTGTGTTTTGGATTAGAAAAGCATTATACCATGCTTGCCGGTAATCCCAATATGAGAATATAGGGCAAAAGTTTAATTTTGTTTTAAGATTTGACGGAAAGGATTTTGGTTTTTCAAGGTTTTGTCCCCATTCAGAAGGATGAAGGACGTTTAGAATTTTACAAGTGGAATACGCTGGGTGTTGTTTTTTAGAAGAATATACGTGGTGTTTGATATCCACGCTCCCTGTATATTTCAAATTTGTTTGATAATATACCACAGGTTTTGAAATATCCCATGGTTTGTAAAAGAAATTTCGTCCAAAATATTTTGCCATTGTTTGAAAAGGATCTTTATAAAGAAAGTCCTCATCAACAGTTAAAATATTTTAATGAAAAGATTTTGTAATAAAATTTGAGGTTTTAAAAATAATTGATTGACCACCAGAAATAATAGTCAATGGTTTTAAATCTATCTGAGAAAGGGTTTTAGAAGATGAAGATTCTCCTTTCTCTATTTTCGAAACTAGTATAAAAGTTTTACCTGAATCAGATTGAGTTGGACCCAATTCTTGTGCCAGTTTTATGGTTAAGCTCCTGTTTTGGATTGCCTCCAGAGATGCTTTAAGACACATGAATGTTTCTGGACTCCAAAGTTTAGGTCTTTCTGGGACTGATTCAACCCATTTTTGGAGTTTAGAAAATGTATTATTTTGGGTCGTTGCTTAGGTCTCTGTTTTAATTTCTTTTCCTTCTTCCTTTTGGTTTTGATATTGGTTTTGGGTCTGGACCCTTTTTTCTGATTCCTCTTCTTCAATCACCAGTTCATACCATGTTTTGATAGGCTTAGCGGCTGATATATATATATATATATACATGTATGTATGTATATATTTTGAAATAAATGGTATTTTGTCTCTTTCCAAAGTTTCAAAACTTTAGGTTTTATGTCTTGCCTTCAGATTTCAAGTTTTTGACCTTGCCTTTTGATTTCGGAATTAAAAAAATAAATTAAGTAATTAATTTGTTTAGTGGACCGATTTGCTCCAGTTAGGGTCAGTTTTGGGCCGAATTAGGCTAGGATAATTCATTAAATATGATTTGGTTCATTTTTGTTTGACTAATGGGACTATTATGAATTAATAAGAATGGCCCATCATCATTAGAGAACTGGGCCAATTTAATTGACCCCTTTCAAGCCCAATTTTGGTATTAAAACCAGAGACCTGATTTTTGATATAAAATTGGGCCTCTAGCAGGCCCAATTTACAAGACCTTTTGGATTGAGTGCATTTAAGTTCATTAAGTAAATTTTGATTATTTGATATATTTCAATTATAAAATTGGGTCTAAATTCAGATCCAATTTAAAGCATATAGACCATTAAGTTCAGAGACCCAAACAGATTATAAAATTGGATCTAAGTGCAGGATCAATTTTTAAGTTTAGACCCATCAAGTCAAAATTGGACATAGGTCCAATTAAGAATATAATTTTTAATTTAAATAATTATTATGTATATATTTTGAGATATTTTAATTGAAGCAACATTTTGCCAAAGTGAACTTCCTGTGTAAATTATTTTGTTTCGAAATATAAAAGGATATGCGTATACAACTTATGTGAGTATTGATCGGCCTAAAGAAATGTTAGTGTTTATCAAATTTGTGCATACATTTACGATAATAAATACATGATAATTACTTAATTTTACGTGTAAATTGTGAATCAACCCAAATGAAGGTTTATAATTTAACATGTTAATTTTTTGTCAGTATTTGATTACTGCATCAGGAGCCACTTACAAGTTAATTATTTTGTCTAAATATGAAACATTACTGGAGTTACCGGTATCTTGTGATGTAGTTACTTTTATTTGAATTATTAATTAATTGGTTTAAGTTATTGTAAACATGATTTTGATTATTTGATTATTCTCTGTTCAACTTCATATACTAGTTCTGCTACTTTTGCTAACATTCATGCCCAGCTCAACTCGATCCCTATGTTGAATGGCTTAAATTTCAAGTCATGGCAAGAGAATCTGCTTATAGTTCTCAGAGTCATAGATTTAGACCTTGCATTAAGAATCGACTCTCCTCCACTAATTACATATAAGAGTACCTTTAAGGAAAAGAGGGAAAAGGAAATATGGAAAAGGTCAAATCGCTTGTGTCTGATGATAATAAAACAGATCATCCCAGAAATATTCAGAGATACTATGTCTGAGTCTGTTACAATAGCTAAAATTTTTTTGGCTAATATTGAAAAACATTTTGTCAAGAATGAAAAGAGTGAAATTGGTACACTCTTGATAAAGTTTATCTTGATGTGATATAAGGGTTAAGACAATATCAGGGAGTATATCCTTCAGATGTCTCACCTTCCTTCAAAGTTGAAAGCACTCCAGCTGGAACTTTAAGAGGACTTGCTAGTGTATTTGGTTCTTATATCTCTTTCTACACAATACAATTAGTTCAAAGTAAGCTATAATTGAAAGAAAGAGAGTTGGTCTCTAAATGAGCTCATTTCGTACTATGTTCAGGAAGAGGAAAGGTTGAAGCAAGACATGACAAAAAGTGCAAACTTGACCACTAAAGACAAAAGGAAATGAAAGAAAATGAAACAAGATAAGGATGCTGTAGATACGGTATCACAAAATAAGTAACAAAAGGAACCTATTGAATTAAGAAAAAACAAAGGTTGCTCTTCTGTGGTGCTAAAGGGTACAAGAAGAAAGAATGTACTAACTACCATACTTGACGTGCTAAGAAAGGTATGTTCCTTAACTTGGTTTGTTCTGAAATTAATTTAATTTTAGTATTGGGACACTTGATGGTCAGATTGCTACTATAACTCAGATCAAGTGTGTCAATACAGGATTGCTTGAATTGTCGAGCACTGATTGATAGCGAAAAATACATCCGCGTGGGCCAATGATAATAAATTTTGGCTGAAGCCATTGGTAGATTTAGATTATTATTAGGAACCACATCATATTTGGATCTATATACAACATTTATTATACCGTCTTTCAGATGGAATTTGATTATTATTTTTGTATTGGACAAATCAGACTTTACTTATTCTTTCATAAATGGAAAAGATAGTTTGTTTTTTATTCAAATTGGTTGGTTCTTTATCAAGATCCAATAATTTTTTATTTGATATCATGGCTTATTTTAGTGAATCTCTGCAAACTAATACTCAAATTTTAAATTATATAAAGGGTAAACAAACCAATAAAAGGAGATATGAAGTCAAAAGGATTTGGATGTCTTAGAACTAATACATATAGATATTTGTGGGTTATTCCCTTTGGTTTCTGTGGGAGTAGGAACTTTTCTGATTTATATGTTAAAAAGATTTTCAAAAGATTTGACATTCAGATTATAAATCAAGAGATACCCCTATGACTAAAAGAGACAAGTTTAGTCTCAATTAGTGTCTCAAGAATGACCCTATACATAGGAAAATGCTGAAGATTTCTTATGTATCGGCAGTTTGGAGTCTGATGTATATTCAAGTTGATACGCATTCGGATATTGCATATGTTATAGGAGTGTTGGCCAAGTACTTAGGAGTAAACCACTGAAAGGCAACCAAATAGGTCTTGTAGTACTTACATAGAATGAAAAGGATGCATGCTCACATATTGGAGGTCAAATCAGTTTGAGATCATTCAGTATACTGATTCAAATTTTATAATTAAATCCAATAAAAAAATACCCCATTATTAGATGTCTCCATTTTTTTTAATAAGGAGGCTCGAATCCTTCTTTCTCAGAAAGAGGTGGTGGATGTCTCCACTGTCGACCCCTTCTTGGTTGAGGCTCTTCAGAATCTTTGTCATCGCCTCACAATTGGCTGTATTGATTGTGTTTAATTAGTGTATCAGAGATTTATTGACGGTTTTTAAAGATTGAATGGCTAGATCTGGTTTGGGATTTCAATTAGGGTTTACTTTTCTCTGCATTTTAAAGATGGATTTTTATGCTATCTAAAGTCAGGGATTTAACTTTACTATTTTGGCTCCCTCAACATTTTATCCAGTTGATTGGAGAAGGGTTCCCGGGTTCTTTCATGGGCCTCTCTTTCTTGATAATTTAGAGCTAGTAAATGACGGTCTCTTGTCGTTCCTCAGTGGCACTGCTTCCTCGACCGTTGCCGCCACCGCGCCGTTGGTCATTAGCCACGTTTTGATTACCCCAGTATGATCGTATACGACTTCTTAATAGATCGTGGCCATGATGTTACCAGTGAAGAATCTTGGACAAGTTACCATGCACAAGCTTTAGGAGTTCACCGGTCCTGTCTTTGATCAACCCTGAATTGCATAAAATCTTAGTTGTTTATCTTTACCTTGTCAAGTGTTCTTATTTTAATGGTTGTTGATCTGGATTATTCTTCTAAGCTAATGAAGAATTGGACCAATTCTTGATCCTAGATGGATTAGCCATGTACTTGAAACTTAAGAGAAGTACTAAATCTTCTCTTGATGTAAGACTTCCTAATGCCACCCTTAGGCTTTATAGGGGAGCTGATTTTGAAAGGGTGATGCATGAATTTCTTTGTGTTGTATACTCCATTAAATGCCCTCTAGTTTTCAGAGAGAAGGTGGCAAATTGCTAGCTCACACTGGCCAAGGAGGGAGTAGGGGAGTTATAGAGGCAGCTGTAGAGATTGCACATGCTACTACAAGATCTTGGTTTGCTCACAGCCTGTCATCGCCTTGCTTTTGTTTTAGGAAATCTCTTTGATCTTACCACGGAGAGAAATCATAGCTATAATAAACATAGTGGGAGAAAAACTATAGATATGGATGGATATGTGGGTTTCCATGCTTCTTTAAGGTGCTTGTACAATCACTTTGTGAAAGATCTTGCAAAACAGTGTAAGCAATTAGTTAGACATCACCTTGACTTCGCAACAAGCCCAAACGCACCAATCTGCTACATAAATGACTTTTAAGGAGGCTTTGGTTCAGGTGGCCCCTGTTTGTAGGTTCAGTGAACCTTCAATGGCTTCATTTTTTTTTTAGCTATCAGAGAGAAGCACAAATCCTTTTTTTTTTGGGTTACAACATTCATTAATTCAATAAGAAATCATTTTTTAGGCAAATCTTAGTGCAATAGTTGAATTGCTCCTTCATTAATTCAAGGTGTGGAAATAGTCTATTTGTAAAAATATAAGGGGAATGCTACATACATATACGCTCATTTTCAAAACCGACCCCAATTGTTAGAACTAAGACTCTGATTGTTTTGTTGTTATTGTTATTGTTGTTATTGTTTATGATTACAAAATTTTGTCACGTGGCTGCACATAATGGATGGCATTGTTAGACCACTTAAGTTATTATGTGACAATAACTTGTCAGTCTAAAAAAAAGGATTCAGAGTGAACAATTATTTATAAAGTATGTTTATACAAACTTCATAATTATGGATCCGTTTAATAAGAGATTGTCACCCAAAAGTTTCATATGCACATTTCTTGTATAAGTGTCATATCATTTCAAAGATATTTAGTTTCAGTGGGAGTTTGTAATTTAAAATACTCGTATTTAAGATTAAGTTTTGCGAAAATAAAGATTCGATTTTTGAATCACACTCTGATATTAAGTACAGTTGATCTCACTGTAGTTCAGGAAGAATCAGTTAAAAATAGATATGTTATAGATCACATTACATATAATTTATATACTGACATTCACATCATGATCTATATCATTTAGTTGTATTGGTATAAGTAATTACTGTTGGGTCGAGTTATAATAAATATGACAAAGGTCTCTCTGATCTTATGTTGATATGATTGATGAATGGGATTGGTTATAGAAACATTTCAATATTGATAGTTAAGTTGAACACTCATTTGGTTATACATAATTATAAAGATATACATATAACCCATTTGAGAGATTGTTGGATCATTTAATCCAATATTGGGCTAATATGTAAAATAATTATGTATTTAGACTATCATGATGAGTCTATGAGAGAGTGAAAAAATGATCTACTAAAATTTTGGTTAATTTTTGACTATAAAGAATCTAATAGGATGTGGTTCCTACATGTGCAGAAACCTAAGAGATAACCCCTATCCAGGTTATGGGTTTAGATAGCGATATCAAAAGATAACACATTTACCTTTAAATAGGGGTTGTGATCCCCAAATTTGGTGTACTTTTCCATCCCTAACCTCCCATCAGTTAGAGATTTCTTTAGGGAGAATATAAAGATCTGAAAGGCTTCTCCCAATTCAATGACTCGTATCGATTTAGGACAACGTTGGAAATCATCAAAAGGAGAACTCAAAACCATGGATTCAAGTATGATTTCTTTTTGTTGTTCTCTTCAGTTATTTATGATTTCTTAATGATTTGACATATATGTCACGCCCCGAACCGGGATCGTGAACAGCCGCCCGTTGCCCTGGATATCGGCTGTATTTTTGCAGAAAATCAGACAGAATCTCCCCATAAATCGGAGGTCTCCCATGTACAAATAAACCTGTATAAACCTGTACATTTACATTATCCTGTAAAATAAACAAATGGCCATCCCGGCCTCTCCGAAACCAGCAAATTCCACAACCGACATCCAGACAACGCAAGGCTAAATAAATCCCCAACAGTCCTAGCCACAGACCTCTACTGTCATGCCCACTAGAGCATGGGCAGCCGCCACACTGAGCGAACCTAGAATTTGATATAATATACGATAATTTCCCAAATAGAGAGTTTAAATGTTTACAAATGCCTCAATGCAAGTATAATAGGAGAGTTTCACAACAATGTCCATAATTATTACAGTCATCCCATAAAAATGTACACGGTCAACTACGGACCTCAATATCAAGACCTCGCAGGGTCGAAATAAAGTGAGTAATTTGTATTTCAATTTTAAACTTAAATCTCACCGTCGAGACGAACCAAACCCGCCAATGATCAACCGAAACCTCTAGAGTCTGAAACGTCGCTCTAGCATAACGATCCTGTCTGAGGGAGGAAAGAAGAGGGGTGAGTATCTATGGGAGGATACTCAGCAAGTGAGGGGATTGACATCGTGCTATCAATATCAAGTGTGAACTTGGAGTGTCAAAGCATGTAATACAATATCAAGTATACGAAAACAGCGTGCAGTTTTAATATATCTCAAGGCACACATCAGAAAATAACATATGCATCTATCTACGTATCAAATCACATGAATAGAGCCGGCGGAACAAACAACCCTGGCAATGGTCTACCTCGACCAAGGATGGCCGCATTAGGGGTTTTCACAATGCAAATATCAAATAATGACTCTCTACCCTAATGTTGGCCACAGGCTACTCCAACTAGCCTGTAAATAATAATAATAATATACATATAAATAGTCAGCCGTGTATGATGCCCCCACCCAGTGCTAGATAGAGGTAAAACTCACGTCCTCCCCCGATGAGGGTTCAACCTGGGACAACCATACATATGACAATTTGGCGGATACCTCCGGCCGAAGAGTATCCGAGCACAAGGGGTGCCACAACCAAATCTCCTTCGTAGCTACGGAACAATATCAAGTCAGCCGGGCACGTGGCCCCATGCATCTCATCACCACGTCAGCCGGGCATACAGCCCCATGCATCGTATCATAATATCAGCCGGGCATACAGCCCAAATGGTACGTATAAATCCATTCAAACCCATGTGTCAATGCAAGTGGAAGCATTAAAACATGTCAATGTATCAAAAGGGTGGCACAATATCCGGTTATCAAAATCATGGATGCATATCAATAAAATCAGCAGTTGGGACACTCCAATGGTCACAAAAATATGTACATATACTTATCAAAATCCAAAAATTTAATTTTCACACGTATAGAAATCATGTCGTTTGAAAATCGGTAAAACATGATTTGTCAATCAACAGTAGATGTCGTAGTCTCACTCACATTCTAGGGAGGGTGGTCACTCCCTATTTCCACAACCAAAACAAACTCGACTCCTAGAGTCTCCAAGAAAGTCAACCTAAATCAAATCATCACAAATTTCATCAATTTTCTGACTATTTTAAGGGTTTATCATTTTCCTTAAGTTCATACAAATCTTAAATTCTTAAATTTATAAATATACTCCAATGTAATCAATTTCATTCCATTTATATATAAATAACGAAATCAAAACCAAATCTAAATTCAAACCTAATACCGTTCAAAATCGAAAACCAAACTAAAATAAATAAATTTCCTACAAAATGGAAAAATCTTTGAAAAATCATACACTTTTAAATTTCCATCCGATTTCTTCAAATCACAAGTCATTTTAAAGGTATTGAAGCCTATTTTCATAATACGGAAATTGTATTTTGATTTCCTATATGCAAGATAACTTATAATGGAAAAGACTACATCGATCCTTAAGCTTAAGTCCCAAATTTTTAAATTATCCTTCATATGCCTACCATTATGAAATTTAACAACTCAAAACAACCTAGGAAAGACATGAAATACAATAATATACTTCATTTCACGGCACATTTCATTCCATCTCTGATCCCAAAATGATTTCATGCATATTTCAAATTAAGCTCTAATGAAAACCATTCAATTTAAGCAAATATGAATCCTTCATCTTCTAACATGTTTCTTTCATACTAAGCAGCCTAATTCACATAAATTTTTAAACTCAACCCTAACATTCAGACATAGCATTTCCGAAATTACATTCTATTCCAATCGAACAAAGTTCCTAAACGTATATAAGACTTTTTCACCCTAAATTAACTCTAAATTTATTCAATTACTGAAAAGATCAGAAATCTCCTTACCTAGGGTTTCTCGATTCGTAGATTTAACTTCCGAATGCACTTCGTTCAATCCAAGACCTATAGTATTCCAAACCGACGCATTTTAACAGTTAGGCTAAATTACTTAGAGATCAAACCCTAGGGCTATTAATCAAAAACCAGCCCTTACCTATGCAGAATGGGATCGCAGTAAATTGTAGCCTAGGGTTTTCTTTTCTGAAGATTGCAGGGGCTCTCGAAGGAGAGAGCAGAGCGCTCGAGCATGCGAGCAAGGAGGAGAAGCCGCTTGCAGCCACGCGCGCTAGGAGCTGTCGCGCGCAGGAAGGGAAGGTGAGCGCTGCAGTCGCGTGCGCAAGGGAGCTGTCGCACGTTGCAGTCACGCGCGCGCAGGGAGAGAAAAATAGGGAGAAACAGAGAGAGAGCCAAGGGTAAAGAGAGAACACAGCAGAGAGAGAAAACTGAAAAGGAAAGGTAGAGAGGGAGTGGTGGTCGATGGTGGCAGTGGGTGGCGGTTCACGGTGGAGAACCGCGGAAGGGGGAGATCGGGAGAGGGTGAATCGCTTGAGAGAGAACCCGTGATGGAGTGAGACGAAGAGAGAGAAACGATGGTGGAGATGGCAGCGGCAGAGAGGGAAAGAGTGGCGATGGAGAGAGAAATTGAACGGGAGATAGAGAGGAGAGAGAGAGCGACAGTGAGAGGTAGGGAGGGAGAGAGAGAGAACCGAGAGTGGGAAATCAGAGGGGGGCAGAACGAAAGGTGGTCGGAGGTGGTTGACGGTGGTGGATGGCGGAGGAAGGTGGCAGAGAGCAGCGGCGATGGAGATGGGCCGCGGGAGAGGGAGATGAAGGGGCGGAAGAGGGAGAGAGGAGAGGGGAAAGGGGAAAATTAGGGTTTCATACCCTAATTCAAATTTCCCCTTTCTTTTTTTTTAATAATTATTATTAATATTATATATATTTTTTTTTTAGATAAATAGATTTATAAATAAATAATTGAGTAAATAATTAAATTAATAAATAAAAAATATATTCTTCACATCACGAATTGGAATACGGATACTTTTGAATATACCAAAAATTAAATTTAGAAACCCTAAAATCGAAAATCAATAAAATTAAATATTTTAATCTATATATATATATATATAAATTGAGAATTATTTTATTTAAATCTAGGAATGGAAGTACAATAGTACGAATACCGCAGTGTCGGCGTTACAATATAGATCTAGGGCTGTTTGGTTTGAGTATTGACGATGGATTTCATCAAATAAGTTCTAACATGCAAATCATATCTCCAAATCTCGTGCTGTTTTTTGTGTCTGGCATAAATTTCTTACTTTAGCCCTTGTTGAAATTCTTGTCAAATGGATTGTGGGGAATTGATTTGAAGTGGTTAGGCAAAGGAAATAGGGTTGTGTTTCTCTTAAAAGCATTGTCTTGTTTTCATCTTCTATTGTATTGACCTTCTATGCTAGACTTAAGAGTTTCATTTCACTATCAAAAGAGTCATTACTCTTCTAGGATTATCCAATTAGTGCCACATGTACCAAGATTAGGGTTCTTTGTTAATGACCTTGATCTTGAATTGCCAAAGTGGTTATAGCCAAACCGACCAAAGAAGTTAATTGGCCGATTGTTGTTAAGATTTATAATCTCCATTGACGATTCTGCTCACCAAACTTTTCATATTTTTTTCTTTTTTTAATTTTTAATTAATCTTAAGAGAGTTTAAGGAATGTAAAAGGCGTGATTGTTGGATAGGGATGACTAAAGTTGGTAGTGATACATATATACCAAGAAAAAGATGAGCTGCAGGTTTCCTGGTGCTTTTTCTAGGATAGTTGCTATTTAGGATAAAAATTATTGCAGAACCTCATTATAGGATTCAGTTTCTTTCTGCTATGTTAATAGAGTTGTGGGCAGATGGTTGAGTAGCCTCACATGTGTGGTAGATAGAAGGGTGTAAATCCCACACTTGAGATAAGGACTTGGAACCTAGGTTCTTGTGATGAGGAAATGTATCACAATTTGCTAGTACCTATAGTGATGTATTTTCATAAATTTTCTTGTTATGAATTCTATGCATTGGCATAAGAAGTTAGTGGAGTATGGAGTAATCAACCTTAGGAATACCACCTTTATTGTTTATGCATGCGTCGCTTATTATTTGATTAAAATGTTTATTTATATGCTTCACTTCCATGTTTCCTACTAGCATGCATACCTCGGTTAAATGCCCTCTATGTAACCACTCTGTATGACTCTAAAAGAGACAGTTATATGGGAAAAAAAAAAACTAATGCAACATTAAGTTGGAATTTCTTGGATTAAGTGTAACATCGAAAATTCGCTGTTAGAAAAATTTCTATTTAATTTTCGATTTTCCCTAGAAAATATCAGGAGAAATCGGTTGTAATCGACTCTGAGTTTTGGATATAATACCGAAAAAATCAGTAATTGAATTTTTTCAATTTGATTCTTCCATATAATTACCAAATGTTGGGATTTTCAATTTGTTTAGCTATATAAATCATAAGATATTAAGTGGCTTGATGGTATAAGTTCTTTTTGGGAATTTGGAGTTCATGAGTTCAAAACCCATTGGATGCTTGACATTGGATTTTTTGTGGATTTATGGAGTGTTAGGTTGTCCTACACCTTGCTTGGGTTGGCTTGTGTGAGAGGGATGTGTGAGTAGTGGGTTGTCTTGTGGTAGGATTCAGTTGGCTTGTGAATATGGAGCTTGTGAGTAGTAGGGTGGCTTGTATAGAGGTTGGGTTAGCTTATGGTATGAATTGTGAAGGATGAGATGCTTCATTGCTTTGTTAGGTTGCCTTGTGATGAGTTAGGGAGAGTAGAGGATGCCTTGTGCCAATGGAGAGGACAACCCAAAGAGGTATGAGACTAAGGATTCTGAGGGTTATATGTCTTGGGTCACCTTATGTCAAAGTTTTGGTCGACCCATGCCACGGAAAATGAAGGATAAGGCACCTTGAGTGAAGATTGGGTCGCCTTGTACCCATTGGTGAGACGACCTGACAGTGTATATTGGGGAGCAAGTCGCCCTGTGCAATTAGAGAGGACGACTCAAGGGGATATGCAAGACAAGGATCTGAGAACTAGAGTCTTGGGTCCCCTTGAATGTGAGGTTGGGTCGACCTATGTAGTATTTCAGGGAGGAATTCTGAGATGTTGCATTTTTGGGTCGCCTTGTCCAAATCTTGAGTCAACCCAAGGCTTAGGAAATTCTGAAGATGGGTCATCTTAGCCTATGCTTGAGTCACCTTGAGCCCTTGCACAACAAAGAACAAGTTGCCTTGCCAATAAGCAAGACGACCTGCCCATGAGGAAATTGAACCTACGGGTCGCCCTGCCCTTTTTGCGAGTCACCCTGCCCATTCAAAATTCAATAAATTAAGATGTAAAATGACCAAAAAGAACTACCAAACCCAACCCAAACTCTTGAATTACCAAGGGTAAGATGGTAATCGACTAATTCATTAATAATATGTTTGAATAGAGCCTAAATTCTTAATGTCCCTCATTCATTTCTCCCGACCAGCTGCTCTTTCATCTCTTCCTCTGCATTTTTCTCTCTCTCACAACTCTCTTGAACGCTCTCTTAAAAATCAACTACCCACCATTTAAAATCACTCTATTAGGTTTCCAAAATCCTCAATCAACGCATGAGAAGGAGGATTGAAGGGAAAATCTAGGGTTTTCACTACGAAGAGAGAAGTTAGGGTTTTTGAAACCCAATCTTTAAAAATACAATCCACCCCACAATAGAGATAATTTCTACTCCCAAAACTTGGATTTAGTCTTCTCATTGGTAGATTAAAATTTATTATGGAAATTTGGAAAATTTTGTTGGAGATCAAAACCCTAAGAATTGTGAATGATAAAAATTGGAGAAAAATAGAATGACAAATTGTATATATATGCAAATGATTTGCAAATGGTGGAAATAGAACATATATTCATTAATTTGAGAAATTAGGGTTTGTGGTACATTAGGAAAAATTCATAAACCCTAAAATTGGAGGTGAATTAATATCAAAACTATGGTTATTTTTTAGGATAATTTTGGAACCCAACGAGGAATTTCATTAGATTAGATTGTGGAATTGGGAATGAACACCCTCCCAAGAAATTAGTGGATTGCTATGTTGCATATGAATGAAAAAAAATGATTTTAATTTATGATTTGTGAAATGAATTTTGAAATAAATTTTGAAATTGATTTACAATTGCTTTGTGATTATGGTGTACCCAAAAGTTGAATTGTGATAAATCCACAACTCTTTGATTGTTCATTGAATTATTTGCATTGTAATGTTAATTGTGAATTGTGAATTTGCTCTATCTTGTAAATGAGCATGATTTAAATGATGAATTGAAATTTGTAACATAGTGCATGGAATATGAAAAATGACTATAGTCTAAATCTTGTCATGGATCAGGGCCATCGGGATAGCATGGTTAAGGTTGATTAAAATTTTGGCTTGTTGGCAGGCAGGTTGGAGAGCCTCCTCAATTTGCTCCCGTAATAATGTGGTGGCACCCTATGGAACTCCAGGCCAACACTAAAGAGAAGGGGTATTTATGAAAAATTGTGAAAAACCCTTTGGCGGATCTTAACAACAACCATTGGTAGAAAAGTGGTTTTGGCAAACCCCAAAAATATTGAAAAGAAAGTTTAAATTGTTTATTGATTAGAATATATGAGTCATGGTGAATTTGATATGAATTCATTTTATACAATTGGCATTATTCATTGTCTTGAATACATATTTAACATATATATTTGGCACCACCATCCTCACCCCTTATTTATATCCATCAAGTCATTATACTCCATCCACTAAGCATTTTTATGCTCACTCCACTTTTTCTAATATTTTCAGAGGAAGTATTAATTGGAGACTTAGGCTACAACTATCGTCAGTGAGAAGGACATCTTTTGGTGAATTTTGGTAGGTATAAGCCTTGTGAACATTGGTAGGAATTTTGTTATTTGGAAGCATGGAAGGAATTATTTTTGTAATACCTTAAAAGTTGGATTGGATAAATACTTGCTTTTTCTTAGACAAGTATTTGTAAAATCCTTACTTAGATGATGTGAAACTTTGAAAAATTTTGCCTAAAAATTTCTTTTGCAAACCGTGTTGCTATTATTTGGATATTTGGATTATGTCATGAATTTGGAACACATGTGGAGCATATGAATTTTTGTAAACACTGGGGAAATTGTTTAGACGGCCAAGATGGCCTGTGAATGATTTGATATTTATTTTTATTCATGCGATAAATGATTTGGATATTAGAATGTCTTGCAGTACCACGAGACACGGAGTGGGGTTCACATGTATTTCAGACTAACGCAGTGATTGTTAAGTGTTCGACGGGAGAGTTGAGACGTGACAATTCTATTGGTATCAGAGTTTAGGCTCACGAATTTAAATGTTTAAAATTTTGAAATATTTCCAAATGTCCCTAAAAGTCTTCCAATGGTTTTAAAAGACCTTTCTTTTTAAAAAGTCAAATTTTTTTAAGGATTTTTCACAAAATTTTCAAACTCTTTCTATGGATCTTAAGTACTATGAGTCATTTTATTTTTAGAGAGTTAAATACCTAATTCAATGCCTAATTTAGTGAGCTAAGGATAGTATCCCTTCTTATAGGAATTATGCCACCTAGACGAAGGATGAGGAATATTAGTGAAATTCCTCCTTTCGAGCATGAGGATGGATCGTCCTCATATGCTTCATCTTCTCCTCCGACCGTAACTAGCACTAACTCAGTTTTTACAATCAAGATTCCTCCACCGCCACTTGACACACTCCAACAATAGACTAAGTAGTGGAATACCTATGGTGCTCATCTCTAAGACCCTCCTCAAGCGCCAATTCCACCTCCATCGAGCCCAGTCATTTCACCAACCCCTCCAACAGCACCAAATGTTCCTCCCACTTCAGTGGCTACTCCCATCAACCGTCCAACCACCGAATTGTCTGAGTTGATCAAAGAAACCCGACAACTTAGTTTGTCACCTTTACGGGGACGAGTGATGCAATAGTGGCAAAGAACTGGATTAATCAAGTTCGGGAGTCTGTGGCCGACATGAGACTTGAAGATGAGTTGAGCTCATTGTGGCCATGAAATTATTGGATAAAGATGCTCGGATATAGTGGGATAATCTTAAGGGGAGGTCCATAGTACCCATTTCTTGGAACAAATTTCTTAAAAGTACTATACTCGATTCTGCAGAGACTTGAAAAGAAAAGAGTTCCTTTACCTCCACTAAGGCAACAAGTCAATGGCAAAATATGAGACTGAAATGAGGAGACTATTCTCATTTGTTCCAGAGTTGGTGACATCTGAGGAGTACCTACGATTTAAGTTTGAGGAAGACCTAAACTTGTCTATCCAGGAGAAGATGTCAGTGACCTCAACCCACACCTACAAAGATATCCTAGAATTGGCATTAATGGCTGAGAAAATGGTTGAGGAAAGGGGGAAAACAAGAGAGGGATAGAAGAAGAAAAAGAGGTCCAAACATGTATCGGGCCAGGGTTCAAAGCAGAGCAGAAGCACAGGCTCCTACGGTGGGATCTCTATCACCAGATCCGTTAGCACTCCCCAAGGCCAACGAATGTCCCATCTTGGGACCCCCACATCTAGTACCACCTCTGGAAGTAAATCAGCTGGAAATAAGAAGGAGAAGTGTAGGAACTACGGGAAATTCCATTATGGGGTCTGTAATGCACCCAAAAGGTGCTATCAATATGGAAAGGAAGGCCATTTTTGAAATGCCTGCCCGGAGTTGGGACGAGGAGGCTAAACAAGTCGAGAACGCCCTAGTGGATCAAGGGGTAGTCAAGCCAACACCCATAGATGGGGACTGGGAGTAACATAATAGCTGCTTTAACCCAGCGTCCACAAGCAAAAACTCAGATGAGGATATATGCAATGACAAATAAGGATACACAGAACAACCTAGACTTAGTCACAGGTAAATTTTCGAGAACTTAAATTTGGGGATTTAGGAAATTTGGATGTAAATGCTATGTGATCTTGAGTGCTTAATTTTGAATTTGAGACATGTTGGTGATGATGCATGATATCAAAGTGATTGGGAATGATTTTGATGTCTAGTGATAGTTTTGAGGGCATTGAAAACTATGAATTTGGGTTAAGGTTAATTAAATTTGAAGTTAATTCCTTTGCTGCACATATGTGGGTTGACTTGGCTAATGGCTGGGTCGACTTGTATGCCAAATTACCTTAGGTTAGGATGACTTATACATTCTCAGGTCGACTCATAGTGCATTAACATAGGGGACAGGTCAAATTGCATCAGAGATAGGATGACCTCATTAGGATATAGACTTAAACATTTGAAAGCATGTTGCTCTAAGTTGACCTGCTAACCCTTCAGGTCGACCTCTAATCATGTAGAGTCTAGTTTCTACGGGTCTTCTTGTTTGGGCTGACCTACATTGTTCCCCGAGTCAACTTGCCTATACTATGTCCTAGTCTTAATAATTTTTTTGGGTTTTAAGAGCCTTAAACAATAAATCCTAATTGTTAACATTTTTCATTCATAGGTATGATGAAAATTTTTGGTGTTGACGCCTGTGTATTGATTGATATGGGGTCTAACAATTCTTTTATGAGCACGAAGTTTGCTAAACACTCGAGTAAGCCTTTGACCCCACTTGAAGAGGAGTTACGGGTTATCACTCCTTTGGGGGAATGCTTGAATAAGGACACTGTATACAAGGCATGTGAAGTAGTTGCAGAGGTTGAGACTCTTGAAGTGGACTTGATTCCATTGGAAATGTGGGACTTTGACACCATGGTAAGTATGGATTAGTTACACATCCACCAAGTTTCAATGAATTGCTTCACTAAGGAGGTGGAATTTCATAGACCAGGATATCCTCCACTTATAGTCATCGGTGAACAGCGAGTCTTACTGAGTTGTGTAATCTCGGTAATAGAGGCGTAAAGATTAGTACACAAGGGCTATGAGGGTTACATAACCCATATTATCAACACCATGATGCGAAGTCCGAAGTTGAAGGATGTTCCACTGGTGAATAAATTTTTAGATGTCTTCCTGGACGAGTTGTCTGGTTTGTCTCCGATACAGGAGTTCGACTTTGCTATTAACTTGACTCCAAGAATCGTGCCCATTTCTATAACTTTGTATAGGATGACACATGCGGAGTTGAAAGAATTAAAGGTCCAACTTCAGGAATTATTAGATAAGAGGTTTGTTCGACTGAGTACCTCACCCTAGGACACTCCAATTCTATTCATGAAAAAAAAGGATAAAACCCTCCGGTTGTGTATCGACTACCATGATAACATGCAATTTATTGAATTTATTATTGTTATCATGGTTTGAATTTGAATTGTTTAATGCCCTAATTGTTGGTTTTATTGAATAGGAGATTGGGTTTGAAGTCTTGGAGTACATTAGGCTTAGTGAAGCAATTTTGGAGTTAGTTGGATCAAGACATCTTATTAGGATTTGAAGAAGAGAAGTTTGAATTCTAATTTCAGCATTTTAGTTGAACTTTTAGTAGGAAATCTGTATTTAGTAGGAGTAAATTTTTTGTAATCTACCTAATTTTAAAAACTCCTAATTGATTTAGAAGTCTAGAGGGAATGAAAGTGCTACTAAATATTTATGTTACTATTTTCAAGAAAGGGCTGAAAGCTATAAATACACATTGAGGGAACCAAGCCAGGAGGACATCACTTTTTCTATAATTCACAAAAGAAGTCGGCTGCCCTCCCTTCCATTATTCACACCAGAAGTTGCACATTCTTCCACTCACAGGGGACGGCTGCACAAGAAGTCATGGTTGCAGTAAATTTTGCCATTATTTAGGTTTTGTCTTCTTTTTGAAACATTTTTTTTATTAAAAACTCAAGAATGATATTTTCCATTATGAGTGGCTAAATTTTTATTTCTGATTTAAGGATAATTTTAATCGATTATTTTTTATTGTGAGGTTATGTTTTTAATTTACTTTCTTGCCTTTTATTCAAGTATTCGTTGATTCTTGATTTAATTTTAGAAAAACCTAATATTGGTTAATCTGACAATTTAATTCAATATTAGTTTTTCTATTGCTATCTAGGAATTCAGTGATCCGTAATTGTCATGAACAAATGGTACAAGTAGCAACTAGGTTATTTTGTTTATGGGTCTTTTACCGATATTCAATTGACTTAGTGAATCAATAGAACAAAATTGAGTAATTGCGGCTATCCTAATTGTTTATATTTTGGTTTAACTGTTTTCACAGAACGTAATGCTATCATTATATTGATATGGAACGCTATCGTGCCCAGTCGGTTAATGATAAGTTTCGATTGGATGCTGCGTTTGATCGATTAAATTAGGAAAACGTAAGATTTATTACAGTTATCCTAATAGATCTAAGGTTAAATGCTTGAATCACAAGAATAATATTTTTAACCAATGATCAATAAGACAATCGAATATATGAACCCTTGGATCAGTACTTGATAGAGTGATTTTCTTCCTTAATTTTTAGAATTCTGCATTATTGTTTGTTTCTAAATTTTAGGTTATTAATTTTTACTTAGCAATTTTTATTTTAACAATTTGTTTGAAAACCCCCAACTTTATTTTTAACATCAACTAGGAGATTAAGTTAATTAGTTCCCTTATGATTCGACCTGATAACCACTATTGCTACAGTTTGTTGTATTGGGGGAATCAGTATTAATTTGAGGATTTCGACAACCCGACCATACCAGCAACTGAATAAGGTGACCATTAAGAATAAGAACCCATTGCCAAGGATTGATGACTTGTTCGATCAACTCCAAGGGGCTAGTGTCTTTTCGAAGATCGATTTGAGGCCCTGTTATCCTCAATTAAGGATAAAGAATGATGATGTCCACAAGACCACCTTTAGGATACGGTATGGACACTTTGAATTTTTGATGATGCCCTTCGGATTAACCAATTTTCCTGTAGCCTTTATAGATCTAATGAATAGGGTGTTTCAGCCTTTATAGACAACTCAAGTAATTAAGAAATAAGTGAATTCCAATGGTTAAGATGTTGTGAAGAAACAACCCAGATGAAGAAGAAACTTGGGAGACCAAAAAGTCAATGCGGAACAACACCTGTACCTTTTTTATGTATAAATTCTACTTTTAAATTTCGTTAACGAAATTTATTTTTAGGGGGTAAATATTGTAATATCAAAAATTCGATATTAGAAAATTTTCTATTTAATTTTCGATTTTTCCTAGAAAATACTAGGAAAAACCAGTTATAATCGACTCTGAGTTTTAGATATAATACCGAAAAATTCAATATTTGAATTTTTCAATTTGATTCTCCCATATGATTGTCAAGTGTTGGGATTTTCAATTTGTTTAGCTATATAAATCATTAGGTATTAAGAGGCTTGATAATGTAAGTTCTTTTTGAGAATTTGGAGTTCATGAGTTCAAAACCCATTGGATGCTTGACATTGGATTATTTGTGGATTTATGGAGTGTTGGGTTGTCCAACACCTTGCTTGGGTTGGATTGAATGAGAGGGATTTGTGAGTAGTGCATTGTCTTGTGGTAGGATTGGGTTGGCTTTTGAATATGGAGCTTGTGAGTAGTAGGGTGGCTTGTATGGAAGTTGGGTTGGCATGTGATATGAATTGTGAAGGATGAGACATCTCATTGCTTTGTTGGGTTGCCTTGTGATGAGTTGGGAATAGTAGAGGACGCCTTGTACCAATGGAAAGGACGACCCAAAGAGTTATGAGACTAAGGATTCTGAGGGTTGTATGTCTTAGGTCGCCTTGTGCCAAAGCTTAGGTCAACCCATCCCATGGAAAATGAAAGATAGGGCGCCTTGAGTGAAGATTGGGTCGCCTTGTGCCTATTGGTGAGACGACTTGATTGTGTATGTTGGTGAGCAGGTCGCCCTATGCAATTAGGGAAGATGACTCAAGGAGATGTGCAAGCCAAGGATCTGAGAACTAGAGGTCTCGGGTCGCCGTGCATGTGAGGTTGGGTCGATCTGGGTAGTATTTCAGGGAGGATTTTAGAAACGTTGCATTTCTGAGTCACCCTGTCCAAATCTTGGGTCGATCCAAGGCTTAGGAAATTCTGAAAATGGGTCGTCTCAATCTATGCTTGAGTCACCTTGAGCCCCTGCACAACAAAGAGCAGGTCACCTTGCCCATAAGCAAGACGCCCCCGCCCATGAGGAAATTGAACCTATGGGTTGCTCTGCTCTTTTTGCAAGTCGCCCTGCCAATTCGAAAATTGAGATGTAAAATGATCAACAAGGACAACCAAACCCACCCCAAACTCTTGAATTACCAAGGGTAAGATAGTAATTGACTAATTCATTAATAATATGTTTGAATAGAGCCTAAATTCTTCATCTCCCTCATTCATTTCTCCCGACCAGTTACTCTCTCATCTCTTCCTCTGCATTTTTTTCTCTCTCACAACTCTCTTGAATGCTTTCTTAAAAATCAACAACCCTTCATTTAAAATCACTCTATTAGGTTTCCAAAATCCTCAATCAACGTGTGAGAAAGAGAATTGAAGGAAAAATCTAGAGTTTACTCTACGAAGGGAGAAGTTAGGGTTTTTGAAATCCAATCTTCAAAACTCCAATCCACCCCCACAATAAAGGTAATTTCTTAGTCTTCTCATTAGTAGATTGAAATTTATTATGGAAATTTGGAAAATTTTGTTGGAAATCAAAACCCTAAGAATTGTGAAGGATAAAAATTAAAGAAAAATAGAATGAAAATTTGTATATAGACGCAAATAATATGCAAATGGTGGAAATAGAACATATATTCATGAATTTGAGAAACTAGGGTTTGTGGTATATTAGGAAAAATTCATAAACCCTAGAATTGGAGGTAAATTAATATCAAAATTGTGGTTATTGATTTAGGATAATTGAATTAGAGCCCAAGGAGAAATTTTATTTGATTGGATCGTGGAATTAAGAGTGAACACCCTCCCAAGAGGCGAGTGGATAGTTATGTTGCATATGAATGAAAAAATAATTTAATTTATGATTTGTGAAATAAATTTTGAAATGGATTTACAATTGTTTTGTTATTGTGGTGTGCCCAAAGGTTGAATTGTGATAAATCCATAACTCTTTGATTGTTCATTGAATTATTTGCTCTGTGTTATAAAGGAATGTTGATTGTGAATTATGAATTTGCTCTATCTTGTGAATGAGCATGATTTGAATAATGAATTGAAGTTTATAACATGATGTATGGAATTTGAAAAATGACTATAGTCTAAGTCTTGCCATGAACTGGGGCCATCAGGGCGACGTGGTTAAGGCTAGTTAAAAATTTGGTTTGTTGGTAAGCGGGTTGGAGAGCCTCCTTAAGTTGCTTTCATGATAACGTGATGGCACTACACGGAACTTCAAGCCAACGCTAAGGAGAAGGGGTATTTATGAAAAATTATGAAAAACCTTTTGGCGGATCCTACCAACGACCATTTGTAGGAAAGTGGTTTTGACAAACCCCAAAAACATTGAAAAGAAAGTTTAAATTGTTTATTGATTGGAATATATGAGTTATGGTGAATTTGATACGAATTCATTTTATACAATTGGCATTATTCATTGTCTTGAAATACATATTTGACATACATATTTGGCAACACCACCTTCACCCCTCATTCATATTGATCATGCTATTACACTCCATTTATTGAGTATTTTTATACTCACTCCACTTTTTCTAATCTTTTTAAAGGAAATATAGATTGGCTACTTAGGCTACAACTATCGTCAATGGGAAGGACTTCTTTTGGTGAATTTTGGTAGGTATAAGCCTTGTGAACATTAGTAGGAATTTTGTTATTTGGAACCATGGAAGGAATTATTTTTGTAATACCTTAAAAGTTGGATTGGATAAATACTTGTTTGTCCTTAGCCAAGTATTTGTAAAATCCTTACTTAGATGATGTAGAGTTTTGAAAATTTTTGCCTAAGAATTTCATTTGCAATTTGTGTTACTATTATTGAGACATTTCGATTATGTCGTGAATTTGGAACACGTGGAGCATGTGAATTTTTGTAAACTTTTGGGAAATTGTTTAGACGGTGACTTGTGAATGATTTGATATTTATTTTTGTTCATGCAATAAATGATTTAGATATCAGAATGTCTTGCGGTACCACGAGACACGGAGTAGGTTCACATGTGTTTCGGGATAACGCGACGGTTGTTACATGCTTAACGGAAAAGTCGGAACGTGACATTAAGTGTTTGACATAGGGCTTTGGAAGTTGATGAAGGAGAGGAACAACATATTCCCTGTAGTGGTTGGATTATCAGCAACCTTAAAATACTTATGATGTCCCCCAACCCAAACGAGGAGGAAAAAAAAAATGCAAAACTTTCTTTCCATTGTTCAAAATGCACAAACGAGAAGTGAATGTTATTTTTATTATCATTTGATAACAATGAGGTTGTGAATCACTATAAATGATGATATTATTATTTGTTAGCGTCATTTGACATTTGTTAGGACAAAAATAAACCACTCCCCCCCTCCCCAAAAAAAGGGGAAAAAAAAAACCACCATCCAAGTTCTCTGTGCTGAGCTAGGCGTGGATAATATGCAGAGAATTGCAGTTTTAAATGCTTCTAATTGATTGAGATTAGGACCAGCATGAGAAAAACTTGGTCATCAATTGTTTCCTGATGATGTTGCCAATATTGCATGGGGCTAGATGAACTTTTTTCACTTGCGAGCAACAAATGACAACTTGGAGCAATCTCCACTTTGATTAGGCTTGTCAATATACCACAGAAAGCACCCTCTAGGAGATTCGTGAAAATTTTTGGAGTCCAGGGCTAAAACTATCATATTTGCTGCTCAAACGGAAGGTGGGAGCCCTGAGCCTTTGACCTAGGCCAGCGAAGGAGCTGCCCCTCACTGAACCCAAAGGGTAAGTAGTATGTCCACAACTTTCTTGTTGACAATAGTATACGTAGGGACACTGCAGAAAATGTGAAGCTTTGTTTAACAGTGTGAATTTCATGTAAATATGGTAAAGGTTACCGTATCAAGGTAGTATTATGAAATGCAATTTGTTTTTTCTGTGGTTTCTCCGTGCACTTTCTGGCAGAGACTGTCATACTCTGCGACTAAGACCCCTTCATGAGGATAAGCACAAAGGTCTTCTGTTTAAATAACTGCACATTCTCCGGCCTCCCTTTCAACATGAAGGGTGAGAAAGGAGTGGGGTATCTGACAGGTCCACTACCACTTTAATGTGAAAGCCTTATAAGGTCCGTACAAATGGCATTTAAGGGCAATCTTCACATATTCTGGCAGAAGCTTGGACATGATCTTTGCCTTCGTGATCCAAAACAGCAAATGCATTGGGCAATAATATATTTAGGACTTCAATTTTCTCTCAAATACGTTCAACTTATGGTGGTGATGTCTGGGTTCTCTCAAATACATTTAACTTATGGTGGTGATGTCTGGGTACAATATTGGTAGAGTCTATGGAAAATATTTACAGATACTGGAAGAGTCTCCTGGGCAAGCTCTTGCCAATGCCATCCTTTCAGCCAATATAACCCAAGAAGTCACAGTTTCAATTGTTCTTCAAGTTGTTCCTGTTGGAATGGATCACAAGAAACCATAGTACACGAATTATTGTGTGAAAGCAAAAATGTGAAGCTGAAGAAGTGAGAAAATATGTAAGAAACCCAAGTTCGAAAGAAGGGTGAGAAATTAGCCCTCAAGGGTCATGCACCATGATGATATGCTATTTCTATGAGCAAATGGCTTTCCAGTTTCACTGGTGACCCGCATTCATCTCAATAAAGTTTTCATATGTCACGTGTGAATGGAATCCTTGTACTGACCTCTGTCACAAAGAATGCATGGAATCCATATGGGACCCTGTGAGGCAATTCTACAACTGCTACAGGATCAGGGGACATTGTCTTTGCATCTATCACATTTACTGCCGATTTCCTGTATTGGCAAAAGAAGAAATAGGGTAAATAGGGTAAGTTCTGTTTCCATCTACAAGACGATATATTTGGATATATTAAGCATTTATGATATTAATTTTCTAACACAAACAATGGAACATCAAAATACAACATTAACCACATCATGGGACAAAGATGAATAAAATGTGGTGATCTAACAGTACCAGTTGTAAATGCTACTATCAGAAATTGTCCAGCTAGTCTCCCTTTATCCATCTCAATAATGTCTCTGCTTTAGGGTTGTGAAGTCCTAAGATGGGAAGTTTTCACACTATAAATAATGGATAACTCATAATATTCAAGTGCACATGTAAAATGAAGTCCTTTTTTGGGATGCTTGAAACTTTTTCTTCTCCCCTTATTACCATACCCCAAGGTGGGGTGACATTTACCCCCAACTTAAGGGTAAACATTACTGGCCAAATTTTACATGAAAAGATTATGTATCAAATATTTGTAATCTTCAATGAAAATTTGCAGGGTGTAAATTTTCACCTCCTTTACCCTCCTACCACACATCTTGCAAAAGGCAAAAGCATCCAAGTATACTTATTTGGGTTGTAATTCTGATAATGGTCAGTTAGTCAAGTGAAATGAAAGAGTTCTAAAATTAGAGACACCTCTTTAATGATTCATGAATTTCGAGATGGTATGAGAGCTAGACATACCCTGTGTTCTCGTCATGTGAAAAGAATATCAAATAGCCATCATCTTCTTCTGAAGTAATGCCAGGCTCACGGGGAACAAATACAGCCTCAGAGCCAAATCTTCCAGGTCCAAGATCAAAGAGGCCTTGAACATTTCCACCAACTTCAAGCTTTGTTCCTATTTGTGGTTCAGCATGCAGGTCAAATTTGATAATTCCAGTCACCTTTGCAATGTTATCCAATGTTGTTCCATATACATATCTTTGTTTCCTAAAATCAGGACAAAGACAGTTTTCATTAGATTCAAGTCAGAAATGTCATTAAAGCATAAAATTAAGTAATACATAATCCACAGAAAAATTAGAAACTCGTGGACAATTTAGAAATGTCACTGATTGTTGAAGTAAGTCCTGGACATTCAAGGATCAAAATAAAGCAAGCTTATACATTTAACTCGAAGATTCCAAAATAAAGAGAGCATGTACGCTAACCTGCCAGTGTAGCTTTCATTGATCCTTGGGAAATCTACAGCAGATGCTGATAATCTTTTCTGTGAGGCTAAACCAGTTTTTAGATTGAATCTCATCTCATATCTGACAACGTGAACAAAGAAAAAAAGAAGCAAAAAAAAAAAAAAAAAGTTCAGAAAGCTATGTAAATAAGATAGGGCTCATCATGTACATAGAAAATAAGAGAGATGAAAGTCTCCTACAGCTCATTTGCAAAAGTTCCCAGCTTTTCTTTGACCTCTCCACTGACCATGTCTAGATCTGGATTCTCAAGGCGGCAGGTGATCAAAACAACTTCATCCTCCTCCTCCCATGCATTAGCTGGTACAGGAAGCCACTTATAATCTCAGAATACACAATGGGAAAATTGAAGGATCGGTTTATTTATCATTTAACACCTCTGAATTAAAAAAATAAATAAATAAATATAAAATAAATAAATAAGGGACAATAGTCCATGCTCAGAACCATTAGCCACACAACAATGGAGATGGAGGGAGGGAGGGAGGGAGAGAGAGAGAGAGAGAGAGAGAGAGAGAGAGAGAGATTCTAAGATAATTTATTTGGTATACTTTATGCCATTAATTGATTTTCTTTGATAGGCAAAAAATCCACAACTCGTAGTACATGAAATATTTGTCTGTTACACCTGCTCCACCCATTAGATTTATTTTTGGTAGTACTTATCCTCCAAAATATAGATATCCTTCAATACCCCGAATCCCTCAAGTTTTTCTAATCATAACTTCCTCCTATATGGCCACTAAATATGGTTTGTCTCAAGCAAGATTTTCCTCTCGTCCCAACAAACAATTACACTATGCTTGGGTTAGAAGTCAGCGTCAGTCATGTATACTCAACAACTACACATTGTAGAAAGAGAGTTATCAAGAATAAGCTAGCTCTGGTTATACTAATGGTCCTAAAGCACCAGACTAGCACAGCACACCCATGTAACCCAGTGGTATCCAGTTTCTTCCTCAATTAAAAGGTTTAGGGGTTTGAGTCTCCCCCTTCTATTGGGGAACAACAGCTTCTTTTAAGACCAAAGGTTTACCATGACACTAGCAGGAAGGATGTAGATTATAAATGTACTGGCACCTTGTTCAGGACCTGTTTACTTTGCAATTACATTGATATGCAAAGGATTAGAATTAACTTAAAAGTTTGTTTACATGAATGCAATAAAATTTAGAAAGAGCAACATGGACACACCATTGTGGAATATGAAGCAATTTGGAAGTTCAAACCACTGAATTTGCAGTTCATTCTTTGCATATCGTGGAAGTACACCAAAACGAGCTTTCTTGGTTGCATCAAATGTGAAAATTAACCTTTTCTCCTTCACCATTTCCTGAACAACGATGCACCAGGAAAAGAAAAAATAAATTAATTAATTAATTAATTAAAGTTTGGGGTGAAATAGTTTTAAGTTTCACAGTACAAAGAGATTCAAAATCAGATCTTGGCATTTGAAATCACTAAAACATGGCTATCTGCAAGCGACTCTTGCATGGCTAAAAGGCACATATAATAAATTTGATTGCTTAAGTAAATAAACAGAAATGCTCAAAGAAATAGACTCCTAAATGGAGACATATGTGTACAAATTTCCTCATCACTGGTATCATGATTTATCAGGCCAGTACAGCAGTCCTTTTTATGTTCATTTGCATGGTTATCCGAGGGTTGGTGCATAGCAGTATCTAATAATTCAGTCATTATATTCACATCTTTTTTCCTTGTTTACATGGCCAAACCATATTAAAGGTAGTCTAGGATGCTCATGAAGCAGGGAAGAGGATCTTAGGGTTGGTGATGCAGCAGCATACAAGAAATTAAAAAGTTTCTAGTTTTTGGTTTTTGAATAGTTTTCCTTCTTTATTTAATTTTTTATTTACTAAGTTTCTATTTTCTTTTTTGTTTTTGTTTCTATTTTTTAACTTATTGGATGGTTTTAAGTGCGACTAAGGGTTCACCCAGTGCACAAAATGTTCCTTGATTTAGTGCGGGAGTAGGGGAGGATGGGTGTATATGTATGCAGGCTTTCCCTTGCATTTTGCAAAAAGGCTGTTTCCACGCCTCGTACCCATAACCTCGAGGTCACTAAAAGAGCAACTCAGCCGTTGCACCAAAATTCAGTCTCTATTGGATGGTTTTAAGTAATTCAAAAATCTTGGTCTAAAATGGGGTTTGCCCTAACTCATAAAAGTAGGAAAATAGTAGTCATTTTATCATGGTATTGTTTAACAGTTAATGGAGAAACATTCTTTGGATCTTATTTAAACCAAATTGCTTACCATAGCTCTAATCACAATCACCCTATTCTACCCTTAATTGTTGAGATTTAATTGCCCTAAACCGGTCTGCTACATCACATGGTATTGGGGCATCCAAAATTTTCTTTTTTTTTTTTCCTGCGATTTAGACTTAATTTCAGAAGGTATATTTTTTTCCCCGCGATATGGACTTGTCTTCCTGCCCCAAAATTCAAACTTTATCCCTGCAATTCAGATCCTTTTTATCTGAACTTCTTTTTCCAAATTCAGATATATTTTTCTTATTACTGTAAGATGGTTGGTCGAGGCAGAAGACGAGGTAGAGGTGATCAGCAGCAACAAACAGAGATGGCAGAGATAAGGAGAATGATTGTGGACTTGACAGGGTTGTAGAAGCCTTGCAGTGTCAGGAACCCGTGGAAGCCCGAATAGAGATTCCAAAACGTGACTACAAGCAACTTGAGATTCAAGTTCCTGGAATTGAGAACATGAACATTTTTCATGGAGCTAGACCAGCAAATTAAGCAGCACAAGGTGGATTAGAAAAGCAGTTGATCTGAATGCTGAAGTTCTTCATGAAAAGTTAGATCCAATCTTTGATGAGTATGATGAGTGCAAGGGTGAGCAAGAAGTTGAAATCACTTTTGGAGATCCTCTCCCTCTCATCTCTCTTTTGAAATAAGTTGTAAACAAAACAGTGTTCAACTCCTACATCTAAGACGAGGTCGAAATTGAAGATGGAACTGAATGATTCAAGGAAGCTCCTGATCACAACAACATGGTGGACACAAGTGGCAAGACTTGGGTAAGGGAAATGTTGACGTAAAGAGAGACAAGAAGTTAAGTCCCAGGAAAGAAAGTGCAAAAGTTAAGAGCAGGAGGAGACAGCACGTTTGCCATCAAAATGCCTTAAGACTTCGGAGAAATACAAAATTTGGGAGGATGTATATGCACTCTTGCAATCTCCACGTAATGTTGATCAGGGGGAAACTTGGTTGGAAAAACAAGGGAAAACATTCCAACTTCATAAGGCAGGTTTGGAGGTGATATTGATGATCAAGCTTGGGAGGAAGAGAAGGTGACTTTGCTTTCTCCGAAATTGAGGATGGATCAAACGATAACATGACAATATAGGAGATTAAGAAGGATGACTTTCCCCAACGAGTAATGGTGGAAAAGGTACAAAAAGGGATTCTTCTGCCTTGGGTGCTTCTCAAAGACCCATTTGTACTAGTGAATCCAATTCGAGAGCTAAACATGTGCATGCTTTGTTCGCTAAGTAGCTGAAGATATCTCTGGGGGCAAAAAGATGCAAGAAGCTTGTGGACAGTTGCCCGTGTCAACAAATGGATACAGCACATGAGCATCCAGAGGTAGACTCTATGGCACAGATTCAACTAGAGAGCTAACTACCCCCATGGCAGTGCAGGTCTTGAGACCTAATGAAGTTGAAGAAAAAAGAAAAGATATTCCAGTAGTTATGATGGAATAGGAGATTATGGAGATGATGAATGAGCATGCTACCCTTGTAGTATGTGGAGAGATAGGGTATGGTAAGACAACTCAAGTCCCACAGTTCTTTTATGAAGCAGGATATGGCTTAAGAGGATCTGGTCTTCAAAGTGGTAGTATTGGTGTTACTGAGCCACGTTGGGTTGGCATTCTTGCCACTGCCAAGCCGATTGGGTATGAGCTTGGTCTGCATCTAGGAAAGGGGGATAGTTTTCAAATTAGGCATGACAAGAGGATAAGAGAGAATTGTTCTATCAAGTTCATGATTGATGGACTTTTACCGTGAGAAGTTCAAAATGTCTTCTAGTTGAGGCACTACTCTGTCATAATTCTGGATGAAGCTCACAAGAGAAGCTTGAATACAAATATACTAATTGGAATGCTTTCTCCTTTTATTAAGGTCTATCAGAGTTTCTATGAGGGACAACGAAGGAAGCACTCCAATGAGATGAAGGATTACATCGAAGAAGTTGATTGGGGATCAACCATACCTTGAAATGAAGATGAGTCCCGCCTTGACGACAAGTCATCTCCCACCAAGAGATAAGGATAAACAAGCATTCAAGAAATTAGAAAGTTTCTAGTTTTTTGTTTTTCAATAGTTTTCCTTCTTTATTTAAGTTTCTATTTCTCTTTTTTGCTTTTGTTTCAATTTATTAAGTAATTAGGAGGCTTTAGGTAATTAGAAAGGTTTTAGTCTAGAATTAGGATTTGTCCATACTAGTACTTTATGATGGTGTTGTTTTCTCTCTTAATGGAGAATATTCTTTGGGTTTTCTTTAAACCTAATGAGTTATTATCGTTCCAATCACAATCACCCTATTCTAAACCTAATTGTTGAGATCTAATTGCCCTAAACCCTTTCGCTATGTCAGTTGGGTTGAGTTTAACCTAGGACAAGACAAAATAACCCAGTGAAAATTTGATCCGGGTACCTAAATAGAATTTAACAAATGGTCTAAAACATTCTCCACCGAGTTCTACATTCAACAGTAGAAATGAAAATTTGATTTTGTATTTGTTGTTATTTGATATATTTTGATATCACTGAGGTTATCAGCTTACAGTTTTTCCTCATGCAGAAGTATATGTTTCTATTAACAAATGGCTTGATATGTCAATTAGTTTGATTGAACTGACCATGATTTCTGATATGGACTTCAAACTATGACACCATGACTTAAACAATAGTGATTGGAACAAGAACAGAAAATAGTAAAACAAACTCAAATAATAGACAATATCATTAGCTATGCAAAAAATTTTGACGACCACATCTCCATTTTTTTCAGTAATAATATAAATAATGCATCATGCAATATTCTGTAAAACTTTTGGAATGTTTACAGTTGCATAGATCTGAGGAGGGATATTTTGCTGCAAAATCATGCAGGGATATTTTTAATTTTTCAAAATTTGTAATTAGAACTTCCTCCCTCTAGTCCCAAGATTGAAGTTGGGGCATAAACATTTAAAACTAAAGGTGCTAAATCGAACTGGGTATGCTCCCCATGCCTCCACTACACCTCCCCCTTGTTCTCCCTATTAAGTAATGTATCCAAGAATGCATTTCCATGCACTGGACACAGGAATTGGCAATGCTTCCTGTCTACTGCTAAGTTGAAATAAATTAACTCAATGAAGCTCAACATAAGCTTTTGTCCCTTCTTGCCCATGTCCTTACAGAGAAAAAAGAGTGAAAGATGTACTAAAGAAGCATAATTATAGTGTTGACCATCCATACACCATTAACCATAAGATATTTTTGTTAAGCATTAAGCACTGTGACTAATTCCGGAGCACAATGCTCCAAAACTTTTCTATTATGTGTAATTAACAAAGATGAGATAGAAAATCTCTATACCTTTGGCCTGAAGTACAAAGGAAGGTCCATGAAAATGGCATAATTCTCAGTGATAGCAAAGTCATGCATCATAATAGGTTCTGATACAGTTATTGGCACCGGATCTTCCATGACTCCATCCTTTGAAATAACTCGGTAAGTGATATAGGGTGGTGTATGTGAATAGCCAAATGTAAACATCTCACCTGCATTAGGAGGATCCATCAAGAGGACTTAATTCCATAAGAATCACCTGGCTTTATATCTAGAGTCGGGATTGTTACCTGTGAAGGGATCAACTTTCGGATGAGCAGTGAATGAATGTGCCAGTCTCTTGTCATAATCCAGCAAGCCAATTGTCTGCAGATCTCCATCCTCCAAAACTTTAACCACATCTGCAGAATCAAGGTAAGTTATGATAGCTGAACAAAAGAAGCCCAGCTAATAATTACAACCATTTAAGATGTGCAATCTGACCATGAAGTGCAGTGGTTCTTAATTATTAATTCAATTTTACACAAGCAAAACCATTGTTCACATTACTATGCCATCTCATGGAGTGACGTAGCAGAAGATGGAAGAACCCCCCAAACAGAACAGGTTGTAATAGGCTGAAGTAAACATCTAATTATTATGCATTCTCTGATCAGATAGTACCAGACAAATGTAAAAACAATTTACTTAATCTTTTGTACAAGTAAAAGCAAGAAAATAGAGGCATGTTAGACTGATTACCAGGAAATTTTGGGCAAACACAATCCAAATTTGTGAGATCTCGATATAAGAGAGGGTAAGAGGGTCTTACAAGGTTTATCTGCCTCTGAAAGCGCTAAAAGTTTTCCATGATGATAAACAAGAGCAGTGTTGCCTGGGAAAGTAAGGAACAGTTAATTCTTCTGAAAAAATTTCAACCAGATCAGACTACACAAAATACATAACAGACATAACAGACATAGCAAGCCTCTATAAACCACAATGGACACCTCATGGTTATGAATTGACAGTTTCACAAGATTCTCAGGCACTCTACCTGTCCCAGTTCCATATGAAACATCCAGAACTTTCATTTTTGCCCTTAGCAATTGCATATTGACCATAAAAAGTCCAAAAAATCCCTTAAGATCTCCGATCTGCAAATGTTCACCACAGAATGGAATTTATGACTACTACAGAGTCACATGGTAAACATGAAACCATAGTCTAGCTTATTGTCCACTTATGAATTTATTAAATATTATACTTCAAGCATCAAAACTCTAGCCCAGTATAAATTTATTGAAAAAATTATAGGAGCTATATTTACCCAGGTTTCTGGAAACATCACAATAAGATGGAAACAAAGGAAAAGAATCTGGTGGGAATCTCATGGCTCAGGCTACCATTTATATTATTTTTTCTTAAAATATATATATATATATATATATATATAGAGAGAGAGAGAGAGAGAGAGAGAGCTTAAAATTGTTTGCGTATATTATGTCTCTAGTGTCCAAATACAAGTAGAAAATGAGTAGCTATGTTACTCTTGGAGTTCATACCTTCATAAACTTAGAGCCTCCAAAATATTCTTCTTGCTTGAGACGTGATGTTTTCACAAAGCGGGAGACATATGTTGCTTTTCCATCTTTTATTCGCACACCATGAATCATGCTGCAGAAGAGAAGAAATTGTTTGAAGCCTAAGAACCAGACAACATAGTGGAAGAAGAATTCATACTGAAATCCCCAAGGATACAAGGTCATGGAGAGTCATTTAGAGCCCAAATCAATTTAAATATCCTGAAAATTTTCTTGCAAGATCCCATTCTTTTATTTGGCATCGCCATAGCCTTCACTAACCAACAAAGCTTCCTATCAAACCAGTTGAGGTTGATGTTTTGATTCTTTTCCTATCACTCCTATTAAGGCCATATTTATATTAAGGATATGAGACCAATGAACAAAAGCAGCATTTCAGATGTTGTGACAACAATCTTATGGACGATGATGGTTGGGACTAACAAGAATCTGGGTAGCACCCCAAAAAATCAATAACCAAGAAAGCAAGAAATGCATGTCAGTTTGCCACACAAGAAAAAAATGCACATTATGAGGTATTGTCGCATTAGAAGTTGAGGCGCACAAATTTATCAGACTAACATATCGACTGTAATTGAAAAACAGAATAATGGCACCCTATTGGCAATGAATACGATTGTGAAACCCAGTGAAAGGTAACCAAAGTGAATTATTACTGGTCAGGAAGAGGTACACATACCCATCTCCATCAAACCTGCACAGAAAAATGACATAGGCATGAGTATGCAATCTAATAAGTATCTGATGCTAACTGATAATTTCTGTACAACGCTATACTCCAAAAAGTGCTTAATTTATTCACGTAGCATTTCAGATTCTTCGAGTGGAGAAGTTAGCAACTGGCTTCTGAAGATCAGAGTTAAATTGAAAAGCTTCAGCTTTATTTTCAAGTATGCTGATCAAGCTTTTCCATTCTTCAAATAAAACTATTTAAGCTCTTCCTATACACATTTATATATGTTTGTCTAAATGTATATGCATGTAATGTATGTATCTGTGATTCAGCAAGTATATTTGCATGCATGCATGCTTTGCTACAAGGAAATATTGAAATCATTTCCACATACGAAAAGGATGTACCAGTGATAGTTGGCCACAGGAGCAAATTTGGGGTTAGGACCGACCCTGACAAATTCTCCATTCAAGCATTCCTGCAAGAAACATTCCAAATTTCAAGCTAGCAACAACATAAGAAAGAAATAATAAACACTCCAATAAGTGTTTCTAGAACCTTCCATATCAAGAAACTGAGCTCCTTTTTATCAATTCTAAGCTACCAAGGAAATCGAGTTTCATCAAATCATTGAAAAAAAATAGGGCAAAATAAGAAATATTCCAAATTTCTCCATTCAAGCATTCCAGCAAGAAATATTCCAAATTTCAAGCTAGCAACAACATAAGAAAGAAATAATAAACAGACAACATGAGAAAGAAATAATACACACTCCAATAAGTGTTTCTAGATCCTTCCACATCAAGAGACTGAGCTCCTTTTTTATCAATTCTAAGCTACCAAGGCAATCATGTTCCATCAAATCATTGAAACCAAAAAAAAAAAAAAAGGTAAAGGAAAATGACTGGAAGAATGGGAAAAGAGAAAGTTGAAGGAAGTCCTATAATGTTCCAATGGGTGTTACAAGTCTTGAGACAATTTTGGCTGTTTAATTGCTTAGCTTTTTTTCTTTCTTTCGTGGAAGGGATCGTAAGCTACATCTAAAGCAAGTGTACTAGAAGCAGTATTCTGACAGTCATAAAGAAGCCTAAAGCAGACTTATTGCAATCTAAATGGGCATCAGTATACAGATGTACGTATACAAGCATCCATGCAAATACATATGGACCACAGAAACGTTGAATATTAATGCAACAAATGCTAAAACATAGCAGTGAAACTAAGACATACACATGTGATGTTAAACTGCCTCATCAACGGCGGGGTTATCCGAATTAATAATCTAAACCACCATTATAAAGCACACTCGTTCTTGATTTCTCAAAATCGCAAAGCCCATAATACAATTAAAGAAAAGAGAAAGAGAAAGTTAAAAACCTAAAAAGTCAACCACATGGCCGATGGTAACCACAAATACTCATGACACTGATTCGTTTCAATCACCAACCACCACTTAATCCAATACAGCTTTAATGCACACGTATTGTTATACCACAAAAGATGACATCACATGCTATTAAACATGAAGTTCAAACATTTGATTACTCCAAAAGTCAAAGGTCAATAGTAGCATGTTTCTGACATGTATATGTTATAAAAGGCTATGGAAACACGTGAAATATGAGATGGGTTCATATGGGTTTCCAACTTTTGAACCCAGAACATCGTAAAACAACTGAAATTGCTCTATTTTACCGAGGGACAATAGATCTAGTGGGACAGAGTGATAGATCTCTTTAATAAAATGAAATGAGATGTTAGATTCTGACCAAGTTGAAAAGAGTACGTTGAAATAACCGCCCTAAATAAGGCTTTGCATATACTCAAACCGAATTAGTCCGCCGTCTCAGATACCCGTGGTGGGAATAAAAAGAAAAAAAAAATTGCTCTATTTTGGAAATCTTTCCCAAAAAGCTTGAACTTCCAACAAAACCCAGTTGAAAATAGACATAAAGAAACCAATCCAACACGAATTTGAACAAAATTTGAAAATGTTCAATGAAAATTATACTCACAGGAAGAAACCCTTTAACAGGAAGGTCTTTGCAAGGAGGGGTTTCATCAGGAACAGGAGCAAAATTCCCAGACAAGTAGTGACGTGGGGTTTTAGAATCATACATTAACTTGACAATTATTTTCTCTAGATAGTCAATCACTGCGGAAGTGAACCCTTTGTTAGGCTTGGGATTCACCAACAAAATCCCTTCCTCTGTTCTCTGCTTCTCTTCTTCCACAACCTTTCCCATTGCTTCTCTCTCTCTCTCTCTCTCTCTCTCTCTCTACACAAATTATGGAGTGGCGGTATGTGGGTGGAGTGTGAGCTAATGTCTTACATAACGCGCGACATTTTGGAATCATGTGAATTTTGCTGGTTCTTTAGGTGCCACGTGTTGAGGGGTCATGATTTTTTTTACTATTTTTCTTGAATTTGGGGATTTGGTTGATGGACTTGTTGATATTTGTCCTGTCTAATACGGATTCGTTGGTGGGATCCGGTTTGTGTCTCCAATGCCGTCCTGAACTTGTGTTCCACCGAGAACTAAATCGCATGGAGCCTCCACTGATATATCTGATGTCAAATCTCCCATATTATAAATTTTGGGTCTTACTTTTTTTTATAACGAAACTGATTCAAAGCCTCCACTAATATAACAAAAAATAAATAATCCAAAAATTCATGTTCGTAATGATAATGTTTAAATATCAAGTCACTCATGATCTTGAATTCACTTTTTCCTTTTTTTTTCTTATTCTCATATTTTCCACTCCTAACTTTTTTTTTTAAGAGAATAAATTTTTTGAAATTTTAAACACTATTCTTTCTTTTCTATCAAATTAATCACGATCACACCTGCTTTCCATGAAATTGTGCACCATAAATAGATGAGGGAAGATATCAAATTTATGCTGATGGGAATTATTTTATTAAAAAATCAATGTCTTACTCTATAATTTTGAATGAACAAGAAAATAATAACTTGACAAATGATTCGTAATGCCAAATGAATCATTACCACAGGATATAAAGGGGGTCATAAGCATCTATACTATAAAATCAATTTTTGACAGAATGAAAAAACATATATGATAGAATTGTGATCATAGAATACGACCATACACACTTGGAAAGGGTAGAACTATCGAGGGTTCAAATGCCCCCTTAAAAAAAAAAAAAAAAAAAAAAAAAATTTTCCCCTTTTTTTACCCCCCCCCCTACCCCCAAACCTTTTTTTTATAACAAATAAAAAAAAAAAAAAAAAATAATAATAACGCATAGAGCCTCCGCTAATATACTACATTGTACTGTTTCTGTCAAAATAATGTAATTTGGAAATTCCTATATTATGATAAGTCTGGATAAATGAAGTTAGAAGTGGACTGTAGCCTCTTTGGCACGTGGCATTGTCTATGGTGTTGATGGGTATCCACGTGTCAGTCATATGCTTAGTCAGCTACATATAGAGACGAGAGTGGGAAAAGAAGGGGAGAAGCAGCGGCGTGCAATATTAGTTGTTAATACGTGTAGGATCGACTTAAATTTGAATTTGATTTTTTGATTTGAATCGATTTTTGATTAGAATTGAACTTTAAATTTGATTTTTGATTCAAATTTTAAATTGAAAATTTTAATACACATTGAAACCGAAAACCAAATTAAGGTTTTTAATTATCTCATTTTTTATTTATTTTGATTATTTTTTTTCTTTTTATGTAAACTTTGATCGGTTATTTTTTTTAAACAAGTAATAAAATAATAATTAAAAAATTTATTGTTTTATCAATTTAAATTTGATTAAATTAGATTTATATGAAAATTTAGATCTTAAAAATTAAAATCGATTTATTTAGTTTATTCAATTCAATTCGAATTCAAATCGAAAATCAAATTTCGAATTTAAATGTATTTGATTCGATTTTTTATTTAGGATTAAAAAATATTAAATCAAATTAATCGAATCAAATTAATAAAAGAATTTAAAAATCAACCGATCAACTCCGCAAGAGAAGCGCTGTCTCTTCTTTCTCCCTGCACTCTATACCACAATTAGCTGACTTGGCAAGCGGACCAAGCATATAATTAGAACATAGATATCACGTTAATGCCACAGAGAATATCATGGGATTTGTTTAACGGTAAAATATTTAATTTGTTAATAATTTTAACATAAAATTATAATTATAATTAAATTTAAATATTTAAAATTTAAACAAAAATTATGAATAACTCAAAAAAATTATCAAAATTTTTAATACTTCGAATATAATTATCCCAAGATTCTTAACAAACAAAAATAAGAAAATTGTAATCCTTATAAGAGTAAAGAATTTTTGTTTAAATATTTTTTTAGAAATTTAATATTTAAATTTTTATAAATACGTGTATTTTTTATAATCTTTCACGATTTCATATGAAAAAAAAAAACACAAATCGTAACATATATCACTCAATCTATGAGATTATTAACAAAAATTTTATGTTAATTATCAATTTATCGTAATTCTTTTATTTTTTTTAAATTTGAGATTGACAGTTTTAAAAAATTATAGACAAAATTATATTATGAAAAATTTTTCAAAATAAAATATTGAGTTAGGAGAATATATACAGAGGTGACAAAAGATGAGACAACAATGGTCAGTCGTGTCTCCAATATTTTGTATGTGTTAGCTTTGTGGTCCTTCATGCATGTGCAGTACCAACTTGGTGTTATTATAATTTGCTCAGTTTAATAATCTTATTTTAGTAAAAAAAAAAAAAGGACGTCAAGTAATTGTTCAATTGAAAATTTAACGATGCAGTGACAATTTATATTTTTATAAAAACAAATTTTATTTAATGAATTTTATTTTTTAAATTCCAATTTTTTTACTTTGAAAATAAATATTATAAAAATTAAAATAAAATAAGAGATAAAAGGCAATAAATGCCAAGGGGCATTTAATTTCGTCGTGTAGTGCACATGGAATAAGAGTTGTGGAGGAGAATGGATCATTTTAGATATTTTAGTAATAGGATGGCAACTCATCATATTTGAAAGTATTAAATTTTTTAATTAAATTTTAAATTTTAAATTTAAAAATAAAAAAATTATGTTAAAACTCTTTTTATTTTAATTAAATCTAATAATATTTAAATCAAATTACAATATCCAATCGGGCTCGATGTATATTTGAAAAATCCAATCCATTAAATCAAATTTTCTTTTTTTTTTTCTCTCAAAAAACTGATAATGATTGAATTATGATCGGATTTTAATATTAGAGCAGGTGAATTTAAATAGAGAATTATATTATAAATAATTTATTTCTAATTTTATAATAAAATAAAATTTTATTTTAATATTATATTGTTAAATAAAAAAAATGGATTTTGGGGTTTGTTAGTAGACCCCAGGCTCTCTCTCTCTTAATTGGGATTTCCGCTAACAGGTGTCCAACATTTGTTTTTATCTCCCTCAGTTAGTCTCTCTCTCTCTATCTAGTTTATGGGTTCTTTTGGGTTTCAAGCTACTTGTTTTGTTGGGGGTTCAAGTGCAGTTCCCCTTTTCATCTTGTCTTAGATTTTTAAGATGCTCCTGCAATTTTGAGTTGTATTTAGCATTTCTCTATTGAGATTATGCACTGTTTAGTTGTATTTCACTCCAATTTAAGATTCTTAGTTTCTTATATTATATTCTATTCTTGAAAGAGACATGTTCGATAAAATGCCCCATAGATTCTCGGTTTCTTTTATTTTATCATAAACCCTACTTGAGTTTTGGAAAATCTAATTAACTTCGTTCTTACAACCGGTTCTTTTTCACTTACTTGCACCATGTATGAACTGATTAAGCCTTTCATGGGTTTCTATTATTTAATTCTATCTTCCAAGGAATTTATGTTGGGTTGCTATTATTTAATTCTATCTTCCAAGGAATTTATGTTGGGTTGCTATTATTTAATTCTATTTTCCCAAGGAATTTATGTTTTTCTTTTTTTTTTTCTCCCGGCTCTTTCTCCTCCAATCATGATTAAGTTATTGAAAGCTCTTCCGACTATGCCACCGAGACCCCTTTCCATGAAGCGAGCCGGGTGGTCATCATTATGTGAGCCGAGGTCCATTACCCAAACTAAATAGAGCCCTAGAATTTTTATTCTCTCTGCCGAATCAGAAATATCGAAGACGAAAAAACACAGAGATGGCGATGCAGAGAGCTGTTCGAGGAATTCAGACGATGGTCGAGTCACAGTCACCTACACTCGTGAGATTCGCTCTTAATCGCCCTAAATATGTCAGTCTCTCTCTCTCTCTCTCTCTCTCTCTACTTAATTATTTGGTTTTGGAAAATTCGAAAATTCTGTACCATGTCGTTGCTCAAACATTGTAGTCCCTTTGGATTTTGATTCAAGACATACCCATTTGCAGATATTTGCATGCCCAATTTTTTGTAGCTAATCAGCTGATAATCATAGAAATGTGTCAAAATTCTGCAGAACCCTAATTTTGTAGTTAAACACTCAATTAATCCTCGTTTTAGCTGGTCAAGGTGTTGTTCATGTCAGCAATAGCCTCATACTATTTCTAGTCAAGGGGTTTGACCGGGTAACCAAAAATCGGGGTTATTCATGTTTCTAACCCTGTGATTGAGAAAATGCTTAACGCTCTTGGAATTTAAATTTGGGGTCTGTGATAGGCACAGGCTGTCACCTTGTAGATTTTATGTAGAAAGGGATGAATTCCACACATTTGGTCTTCCACCCAGATTGGTTCCTCTGCAGATGTTAGCAAGATACGGTACTAGGTAATTACAACATACCATGTAATTCATAATAGTGTAAATTTTTTTACAATGTTGTCGTGTGTCAGGGTCCCATGTGCCGGCATCCTTTGTAATCCTGAAACGTGTTATGGAGTTCTGGTGGTCTAGATAGAACGAATTTGTGATATGAGCTTGCAACATGGCTTGCATTCATTAAGGGCACTTACAATTAGTATGATGCCTAATTCAATGAGTTGATAGCATGCAAGCTTTTTGAGATGTCAATGTTGTCCGCTTCTTGCTGAAGCGAAATGTCCTTCCTACACTGACAGGAGAGACATGTTCCCAAACTATTAGAAATTCCCTGCAGATCTTATTTGCATGAGTTTCATGTCTTTGTCCGAGGTTTCTCTGACAACCATCATATTTGGATTTTCACATCTCGTGTGGTTAAAAATCTCATGTCAGGTAGAGATTGAATTTGCCAATGGTAGCTCTTTCAACCTTCCAGCGGAGTTTCTTCGAGTATACAGCCCTGCTGTTGATGGAAAGCTCAGAACAGTTGGGGGTGAAAAGGTAACAGACAGCTTTTGTATTACCTTTAGTTGAATATACTGCTTCTCTTTGGACCCCTTCTCCCTGTGTTGCCATGTATAGGGAAAGAAATAGAGGGAACTTAGCCTAGGGGTAAGGGAGTCCTTTGGGACTAATTTCAATGAACAGCTTGCTTTCGTGATCAGGGTCTGCATTATTGCCTGATTGGATGCTGACAATATTAAATCAGGTGATTTTTGGGAGGCGTCATGTTGGGATCATGTCTGCAGAGCCTGTAGGAAACTATGGAGTAAGGTACTTTATATTCAAATTTTCACCTTTCCTTGTTTCTTTGGTTGTACTTAAATTTACTCTTGCATGTTTATGTTGTGATCATTCTTTTCTGTATTTGGAGGGAGAGGAATGCTGAATTTTCAAAAGTCAGGTCATTGTTTCTTCTCTTCTATGGGATAAAATTGGATTTTGTGCTTCCTCATAGCCCCATGCCTTGGGGATTTATACAATTTAGATTTAAGAGGAGTTGAAGAGGGATGGAAGAGAAATTTTAATTAGCTTATGTATTGTTCTTCACTTATGAGGATTTCTCGTCATTGTTCTTTTATATTCTTTACTACATCTAATACAATTTCTTTTTCTAACCAAAAAAAAAATACTGAATAAATGTGTTTCAGGTTGATTTTTGATGACTTGCATAAAACTGGGATTTATACATGGGATTACTTTTATCATCTTGGGAGCAACAAGTTTACCCTAATGAGAAATTACATCAAAACCTTGAGGAAACATGGTCTCAGCCGCGATCCATCAAGAAGAAAATGATTGTCATGTTGTCCCAGCTGCCTTTCACCATGCAAGAAGAAAATGATTGGCTTGTTGTCCCCGCTGCTTTTCACCGTGCGTGGGCACAATTTTGTGAATGCCTAGTCCAACCACTGGACTCTCATGGGCCAGGATGATTTTGGAAATGCTGTATGCAGTCATATTCCTCCAAGACATTGCTCAATTCCCAGCAGGAAGCTCTTGTAGCTGCATCTTATCTATTACTTCTAGGGCTTGGTTCTGTAAGATGTAAAAGATGCTTTAGATTCTTCTCATTACAAATCCTGCCCTTTGTGTTCATCTGTTAACCCTTACTTTATCTATTTCTGCTTGTATGGAAAAATGATCCCACTGAAGTCGGCATTTGATTTCCCTTTGGACTGTTGTAAACTTGGCTCATAGGGAAGTATTTTAGAGTACCCATTTGGAAGTCTTTACATATCATTCAATTGGATTGTTCGGGACTTTGATTGGATTAAGAACTTGGTGATTATTGAAAAGTTTGCAGGAGCAAAAGTTGATGATACACCAGTTACAGAGAGTGGTTAAAACACAGGTCTCCTAAGACAAATATATGGGAAAGAAGTTGAAGCAGTAATAACATTTGCATAAAGTATGCATGAACTGTCTTGAATTTAGATTCTCATTGCTATATAGCTGCACTTTGATGCCTGTTCCTATATGAAGGGAAGTTTCAATGCGCTTGAATTTCATTAAATGAAGCATGGACAGATCATTTACAATTGCAGCCTTCTCAGGCATGTTTATTTGCAATGAACATTATCTATTTGAGCCAGTTATGTCCTTCACCCATGACAAAATGGTGGAAAAATTTACCCTTTGTAATTCCTTAGTTGCACTAGCTCGTGCCTTGGCTTGATCAGGGGTTTCTTCATCTGCTGCTGCTTTTGTTGCACGGTTTGCACAAAAGAAGAGTTAGCACAACAGCTATTAATGACTCAGTTTCGCACATCCATTTTGTATCATTTGTTTGTAAATGGCCATATATGAGGTGAGATTACATTACCCTTTCTTTGGTTGCACTCATTTTTCGTTTCAAGTTGCTTGCCGGAAGCCTTGGCTGCTGTGAAAACATTTGCAGGTCTTTCCCAGCTGCTCCAAATACACCACAGGCTTCCTTTGGCTGTGGCTGATGAAGAACTCAAGCGCAAGCAAGTTTTCCCTATCTACCCGGGGAATGCAATTCACAGGACATGACTCAACTGAAACCTGTCAGTCACCTACTCTTGTTACTTGTTTTGTTTCGAAAAATAAGGCAATAGCAGTATTTCTGCAGTAAACAAAATCATGAAATGTTCAATGTTGGTTGACCACATAAAATTTGCCTGTGAAATATGGTGTGTTTACTGACCTCAATGTTTTTCTCATCATCTCCATATTGAACTTTCACACGCTCACATCCAAGAGTGACATCCATTACGAAGGTGTTGCTTGATGCACCCACTTTCTGCACCCTGAAATAATCCAACTTGGATTATAGTGCCTATGCCATTTTTATCCCAAGTAGTTGGCACTTTAGCTGTTGATCAGTGCAGTTAAGGTTACTAATGGTTTATTGTGATTGACAATTGTAAATATCTTGCATCTGAAATTTTTGATTTTTTGTTTAATCTCGTTGGGAAGCCTGTGAATGGGATTGCTCATTTGCTAGAAAGGGCAACATGTACTGCGTTGGGTCGAGGAGACTGGAATTTTAATCTCACTCTGTTTGTTGTTGATGTTAATCCGGAGACATTTACAAGTTCAAAATGTTGCTATGTACAACGTAAGCAATCCCATCATCATATATCAATACTACTATTTTTTTTTTGTACTGGACTAATCAGTTTTCGGAGTCATATTCTGACTAATTTGATCAGATCTCCTTTCAGACATTTTTTAGAGGGAATTTTCCTAATATAATTTTTTTCATTCTCAAAATTCAAACTTATGTTCTTGATAGAAACTTAGCGCGTTTCCCACTAAGCCAAGTATTCATTGGTAGATCAATGCTACCATGACAAAACAACCTCTTGGGTGTCTCATCCCCCATCGCCAAGAAGAAGAATACACTCCCCTCCTTGCTCATGTATAAATGCTCTTGTCTCACATTGGTTTGTGGAGAAGCCATCCATCCCAAGTTCAAGTATAAATAGGGTCTTGTGGTTAGGTTTTAAGGTATCATCAACTCAAATGTGTCCTAAAAAGTGGGTTGTGATCTTTTAAGACTTTATTTTGTTATCTTTCTTGTATTTGGTCTTTTGAGTTTAGGAATACTTTTCTAAAGCATTTTATAGTCTTCTTTTTTGATAATGAAGTTTGCTTTTATCTCGTTCATGGATGTAACTCTATTTTGACGGAACCACGTAAATTTTATCTCTCTTTATTTTATTCTGCTTTTATTGTTTTATTTTCTTGTTTAGTTTATTTAATTTGTTATTTTATTATTTGTCTATCGGGGTGTTAAAGAGCCCTCAGCTTAACTTTTTATCGGTTCCGCTACTAACAAATTTGTATCAGAGCTATTTTAACTATTTTGAGTAAATTTTTGAACAATTATTTTGACAATATAATAATAACAAAAAATAGTGATCGAGAAATTCAATAGAAATATAAATTTTGGTACGTGGCAACTTAATATTGAGACCATTTTGATTCAAGGTGGAGTTGATTTAGCATTTCAGAGAATAGAGACTAAACCAGCTAGTGTGAAAGATATAGATTTTGCTGCGATAGATAAAAAAGCGAGATCTGGAATTATTTTGAATCTCTCTGATGAGGTTTTGTAGGAGGTTGATATAGAGACCACGACTAAGACCATGTATGATAAGTTTAAATCTTTATATATGAAGAAGACGGTTGAGAACATACTTTATTTGAAACAAAATCTGTATATACTGCGTATGGAAGAAGGTACATCTATACTCTTTTATCTTAATAAATTTGATTCCATTATTATAGATTTGGTGAATATAGATTCAAAAATTGATGATCAGGATTTGATCATGTTATTATTGTGTTTTTTTTCTCAATCCTTTAAATATTTTCGTGCTACTATGATTTATGATAAAAAAATTATTTCGTATCAAGAAATTAAATCTGTTTTAAAATTTAAGGAGTAGATTGATAGGAATATTATTGAAAAAATTATTGGTGGTCAAACTGAATATTTGGTTGTTAATGATAGAACTGATAAAAGAGAATTTGAAAACAGTAGATCTAAATATAAAAATTTGAAATGTAATTATTGTCACAAATTGGGGTTTATCAAGTTCAATCGTTTTAAATTAAAAAATAAGCAAAAGAAAAAAATCCTTTAAATATTTTCGTGATACTATGATTTATAATAAAAAAACTATTTCGTATCAAGAAATTAAATCTGTTTTAAAATTTAAGGAGTAGATTGATAGGAATCTTATTAGAAAAATTAATGGTGATCAAACTGAATATTTGGTTGTTAATGATAGAACTGATAAAAGGGAATTTGAAAACAGTAGATCTAAATATAAAAATTTTAAATGTAATTATTGTCACAAATTGAGGTTTATTAAGTTCAATTGTTTTAAATTAAAAAAAAAAAAAGACAAAAGAAAAAATTTGGTGAGAAAATCACTAAAACTGCCGAGACTAGTGTTGCAACAAATGAGGATAATGCAGATATTTTTATGTAATTAATGACAGAGTATGATTTAAAAATTAATGGATATTAGATTCACCTTGTTCTTATCATGTATGTCTTAATAGAGATTTGTTTTTCACTTATGAATCTATTATTGGTGGAATTGTTTTGACGGGAAACGATACTATTTCTAATATTGTTGGTAAGGGCACAATTTGAATTAAAATATATGATGGTATTGTGAGAACTCTCATTAATGTTAGACATGTTCCTGATTGGAAGAAAAATTTCATCTCTTTAGCCACTCGAAGGCACCCTAGAGGGTCTTGGGTGCAGATATATAGCTGAAGGTAGAGTTATGAAAGTGTTTTGTGGTACTCTTGTTATTAAGAAATTTTATAGATCTGGTAAATTATATTTTTTACAGAGATCTACTATTATTGGTTCAGTTGTAACCTTATCATCAATGTCTGATTCTGACTTTCGTTCAGTTTTATGAAGACCATTTTGTGTTTAGTTTAAGGAATGCCTTCATTGATAGTTATTTGAAAATCATATACGACAGTTGTATTTATTTCCGGAAGTTAAGTAAATGGTCTTTTATTTGTTTATTGATTTATGATATACTTATTGTTGTTAAGAATTTGTCAGAAATATTCACTTTGAATTTATAGTTAAGCAATGAATTTGGTATGAAAAATTCGGGAACAGTTAAGAAAATTTTTGGTATAGAAATTAAGAGAGATCGCGGAGTTGAAAAATTATTCTTGATCTAAAATAATTATTTTGAGAAAGTTTTGGAAAAGTTTGGTATAAAAGATGTTAAGCCTGCGAGGACTTCGTCTAAAATAATTCTAAGACGAACAGATATAATGGAAAAAGGTGTGTGGATGTTGTTGATAACTCAGTAACCGCAGGATCTTCATTTGCCAATGTGAATCATCCCAAGAGCATAACAACCTAAGGATTTGAAAATCCTAATATGGGAATCACATCATTCGTTACATGTGCCAGCGAATGAGTTTTACATCAAGTTGCATCTCTCCCTTTCTCTCGTAATAAACTCGGTATTGAAAAAAAAGATTGTCATTCACATGTGCCAACTAGTCCAATGCTTTTGTCCTCCTCACTTGTATTGAAATTGTTGGAACATCAATAATTTCCACATAAATTACCTTAAAAAAAAAGAAACCTTTTCTAAGATGGTTATTTTATTGTGATTGTGGATTAGCCCAGCCCATAGGTGTAGAAAGTCTGTATCATGGACCTTGAAAGAAAATCACAGATATTATTATTTTTCTTTATTTTTTTTCCACATTTTAAAAAATATTTTTCTAAATTTAAAATATTACTTTTTTGTACTTGATTACTGATCTCCGAAAACACAACTAATTCAATTCGAGCAGTTGTGTAACCCAATTTAGGAGTTAATTTTTTTTTTATATTTTTAAAATTTGAATTCGAGATTTGATTAATA